>VXAZ01002624.1:2395772-2512311 GCA_013399875.1 Gymnorhina tibicen | reverse complement strand
AAAAAAAAAAAAAGCCCCTTTAATTTCTGAATAATTTAGTCAGAATGATTTAAACTGTTAAATGCTCTTTGACTTCAGAGAAATGATAGCTCTTGCAGCTAGTTATTCAGACTAACCTGAACAGAAATGAGCAGTGACCTGTACAACCTACAACATCCTTTTTATTCCGTGCTATAGTCTCAGGGCACATAGCACTCCAGAGTCAAAGACCTCACTAGAAATTCCGAAGTAACCTGGCATTTTTAATCATGCAGTCAGCCTAGGGAGGAGAGCTGCCTGCTGCAAAACCTTTTCCTCAACCACACGGCCTTCTAAAAATGAATGCTCTCAATTCCCGTAATCATTCTGCTCAAGGATGATCACTTTGTCTCTTTTTAATGTGAGGATATAGCCAACTCTTTTCATCATTGCTGAGGTCTCTTGGGACAATCTTCTTCAGCCAATGATCCTTTTCAACCTGCCTACTCCCTTCATCAATGATAAGATCAAAGCTATCCACTTGAAAGAAAATCTTTAGTATTTAATTGGTGTTTCCTTTCTCCTCATATGCTGATGTTCCAGCAAAAGTTAAAACTAAAACCCACATGTGCTCACCCATGTACGGATTCCATGCCAGCAACACACGGGTCATTGGACCCGTCACAATGTCCCAAACAGTTCATCAGAAAAAAGCCTCACTACAGAAGAGCCATCAATCACAACCAGAGAGAAAACAACTTGGTTATATCCATTTGTAACGTATAGCGCAGGGAGCACGCTGGTTCCGTAGCTATTAACAGACTCCCACTCATCCTAGCCAAGCTCCAGTCATTCAGGTCTTGGCACTGCAGCAGTGTGCCTATGCTGGTGTAAATCAGCAGTGTGAAAATCACTGCACTTGTGTGAAAAAGACTTTCATAATTGTACCTGTGCCTTGAAGTTTCAGTTCACTCTTCCTATCTAGTGTGTTCCGGGTTTTGTGCAGCTCTGTAGTTATCCCTCTCCAGAAGAGTGCTAAATGGCACATCCTAGAGGGATCCACATACCTGACTCTCCTCCATGCAAGTGGGAAAACATTGTTGACTCTACCTTACAAAAGGGATGGGAGTTAAGGAGGGAGTCATTCATATTCCCACTGACAGTTCTAAACCACCAGGAAGAGGAAGCCAGAAAGACAACAAAAAATGCTATTTCCCTTCCTGAACAGTACTACCTTAGAATTAAGCATACCGAATAGGGTGCAGGTCATTCTTGTCGAGCAAAACCAGCAGAGAGACCCTAAACTCCTACTGAAGGTGATTCTTAGAGAACGTACACATTGTGAGAGCCACTTTTTGTACGAAATACCTGAAAATACCAAAAGCTGTTCTTTACACCTGCATGTAAATCCATTTTGACCATATTTTACTATATTTTTAAATAAACAACAGCTCATGTCTTGCTAGCAGAAAAATTTACATTATGTAATGAATGCTGTTTTAAGAACAAATATTTTCAAAGCATTGATTCTGTTCCATTCATGGTAAAGGCCCATCAATGAAACGGCATGATGCCATTAACCAGAGGGGTCACAGAGATTTATTACCTTTAGCTGGGAAGTGGTTTGCAACCAAAAAGTGAAAGTGCCTGTTTTCTATTACATGATGATGATGCAACTTTCAATAATGGTAATAATAGGACAGATTGAGCCTGTACTTTTTACTGAACAACCATAGTAAGTCATTCAGTCAGAAAATCTGGGAGGCACAATTTGGTTGTATATGGTACTAACATAACACCAAAGTGGTAATATTCCCTACCTTCAGCTTTTTCTTGCTCCTTTTTTCAGCTATTTTTTCCCAGTAGTAGAAAATGAACTATTTAAGAAAGCTAGGTTATGAAGAAGAATTTGTCAGCTGAACATGGTGGTGAATAAGCTCAGTGAAACACATGGCTCCATTCATTGCAAATGATGTTATTTATGTACAAACAGATGCAAGACCAGGGTGTAAAGCTGAGTGATGGGGGTGCATTGTGTTACTCATGAGGGGTGGTATTTCCAAGAATGCCTAATGAGGAATACAACTCATTTGACAGAAGCTTTGGCGACTTGCTGGTAAAAAAGGAGCAACTATGCTTCTGGCAAAAGATCAAACATTCTTACTTTCTGCTGACCTGGGAAGCTGGGAAGTTCCAGCAAAGGCAGGATCAGACCATCAGACAAATGTGTTGCACAGCACTTATTGACAAGATCCCAGAACTGTCTGCGCTGTCTGTATGGATGCAAGCGAGACCATGCTGTTTCATGAAACTTCTTTTCAAATGCAATTATTTTTAAGTACAATGAACATCCTAGAATAAGGTCAGTGAAAGAAACTATATGATTTCCTTGCCCACTGTGATTGAAAGAACAATGCTATGTTAAACCATTTCCAAGGTAGAGCATGCAAGGGAGTATTTGTTGTCATGAAGGGTTTGTGGGTATGAGGTTTAGTTTGTACATATACTGCTATACACTGAGACAATGAAAAAAGTCCAAATTTGTCAGCAGTATAAAAGCCTGAGCAGTGCTGCAAGTTAAAAAAGTCATGTTTTGAAATTAGTGTTAGAAGAAAGTCTGTGTTTCAGGGAGCCTGAAAACACTTTCGCTATTTGCACTTCTACCTAATACGGTGAAAAAAATAACAGAGATGAATGTCAGGCATGGTTTGTATGACAAGATTTACGGGGCCTGCCTCATATTACCTTTCGGAGAGGCAGCAAATAGTCCTTGCTGATCTGCAGTTAATCTTACATGACTGGCTCAGAAACCTACCCACACTAATAATAGACCCTGTGTGCTGCTGCCAGTAGGTTCATGCTGAAAGGCACTGGGGAGCACAGATCAATATTAAAGAAAGCATAAAATAACTCCTATGTTGGACAGACTGCACTTTTTACTTTGTTAACCAGCACCTACCAGAAGTCACCAAGGAGGTGGCAAAGAGACAGTACCACAAGAAATTAGGTTCATGGTTACCTGATAGATCACGACCCGGAATTTGTTTTTTCTCAGCATCTCCTCTTGTTTTGCTTTCACCTTCCGCACGCTGGTGCTCTGCCTCTCCACGCGAGCCCGCACCTCCTTCATGGTGGAGCTGACTTTGCGGGTTTTCTCCAGTAACTTGTTCACCGTGAAGCCTGTATTGCCATGAGCCTGGGCAAGCTTTAAAATGTCAATCTGTATGGTCTTGATGGCATTTTCCATCTCCCTATGCTTCTCCTCTATCCTTTTCTGGCTTGCCTGCACGCTGTCAACAATGTTGGCCACTTTGTCCAGGACTGTCACAATCGTGTAAGCTGCATCTTGCTCTTCTTCCTCCTCAATGACGCTGGAGAGACGATTTTGGTGTGTTTTGTCAGCCTCTGAGTTGATTTCGCGGCGATCCATTTTGCCTGCCTTCAGCCAGGTTGGAGAGAGGCGAAGTTTCGGTGATCCTGCCAGAACGATTCTGGCGCTGTTGCAGGGAGCCAGGGCGACAGCTGGCTCCGGCGATGCTCAAAGTAGGGCGTGAAACGCTGCTCCTGGAGCTTGGTCAAATACTTCTGACTACAAAATATCCACGCGTGATTGTTCAGATACTTTCAGCAACATGAAACCCCTAAAATTAGGAAGCAATATCTGGAAAGGAACATACGTTTAAAGGGTCACGCTTCTGTACTGTTGAAGTTATTAGTGTTAATCCAGGAAAGTTAAGTAACTTGCTAATTAAGCAGGAAAGCAAACTTGCATATTTTCATGTTACTGGAGTGCTTTCCTCTGAGGGAATTCAAAAAGCGGTCAGGAAAATTAGCACGGTTGTTTTTTTTTCCAGCAAAACAACTTCAGGTCTTCAACTTGCTGCAATTACCCCGTGGGGTAACAAATAAACACACTAAACCAGAGGCAATATAGTGAAAACGTTGTATTGTGACATGCTTTTCCAGTTCAAAATGTTGAAAGCATTTATTTTTTAAAATTGAACAAATTATTAAATCCTACATGCAAAATTCTGAAAGCCTACACTACATGTTAAAACAGCTGAACACATCCTATTCACACTTTATCTTGGGATCTTTCAAACAACAACTAACAGTCTATTAATATAACTATGACCAGCAGACTAATTTGGATGGACTTCTTTAGCTCTTGAAAATACTCTATACAAGAGCACTAGTAATTCATTCACTTTTATTTTTTTTTTATTTTAATCACAAACACTATACAATCTGTATTGTAGGTGTTAAAACATGTATTTTCTTTAAAAAAGTTTAAGAAGTATTAAAACAGTTTTAACAGTGATAAAGTAGGCTTTATTCCAATTATTTGTGTTCAATTATTCAACACCAATTTTTACAATACCTAAATCTACTAAGACCTACTTCTTTTGGACCTGTGCCATCTGTTCTACCAGTTAACTTCCCGAATTAAGAAATTTATAATTTTCCTCTTTAAAAATAAATTGTTGGAATTATTTATGAAGATGGCAGTGCTTAGACCCAGCCCACACATTTTATAAATATGTTACAACTACACACAGCACACAGCTTCACAGTTCATGCGATAGGCAGTGTCTAGAAAATCAGTTACTAACTTCCAAAAACATTTAAATATCTACGGTATTTAAACACAGTGTTTTCTAGTTCCTCATAAGAAAAGTAAGCTGTAAACATTTTTACCTTTAGTTCATGCCTTGTTTGTTAGGTAATGTGGACTTATTTTGTTGGTTTGTTGGGGCTTGTTTAAGTCTACAACCATTGTTGGAATAAATCTGTGTTCCCAAAAATATTACATTCCATGGATAAAGCACAAGTCTATTATATAACCATGTGATACAGATACAGAAAATGAACTACTGTATTCAAAAACATAAAAGTAAAGATACTAAAACAGTCCATAGCTGTTAGAGCTGATGCTTTCAGAATACAGACCAACATTGTTACACTAAAAATGTTCAAAAATAAGGCCTCTGAAATAAATATTTCCATTCTTTAAAAAAAGATATAATAAAAATGTACATCACATGGTCAATGTAGGTATAAAAAGCACTAAGTTAAACCATTCTGGATGATGTATCTGAAGTAAAATGGCCTAGGTTTTGCTTCTGCCGACGTCCTCTATTGTTTTTGGGGCATTTTCTGTTAAAACAAAAAGAGAGAGAAATAGAAAAGGAGGGCTGATTTTAGGTATGCCACATAAACCTAGCAATAACACATTGACCTGATTTTCTATACTTAAAAACAACAAGGAGTCTATGATCTGTGCTGACCAGTGGGACACTCCTGCTGTTCCCTACTGGACTGTCACCTGGGAATGTTTGTAGGACCCCAGATCATTCAGAAGGGAGCCCTGCTTGACCTTGAGAGTCAAAGCAGTAAGGTGCTACATCCTTCAGCCTTGATCCAGCCAACACATTCCATGGGGAATGATTGCATTAGCTTTACTTTATACATATTTCATATTTAAAACCCAGTGGATGGTGAGACTGGATCAATCAGTCTTTTGAAGTGCTGGACCTCCAGGTGTCTTGCTGCTCACAGCAGCTCACGAGACAGAGCCCACCCAGGTCTCTCTGTGGGGTGACTCTGGTGATCCCTTTCCTGGGGCCAGACACACAACTAAAAGGCTTCACAAAAGCCAGCAATCCTGAATGGAATGGCACTTAGCCAGGCAATGCATGATGGAGCAGTCCCGCTGGGATGCAACCAGACGTGAGAGACTGAGCTGGCGAATGGTCATAGAGAGGCTGAAAGAGGAGCTGAACCATAGCCTTCCACACCACTGCTTTGGCCAGCAGGATGTTGTGTGAAAAAGGGGATGACAATTGCATGAGCCAAGTAACTCTTTTACATGTGCAGGTGGTGTTTTATACATGTGCTAGTGTCTGTTAGGTTGAACTTTACAAGGGATACAAGGAAAAAGGCCCGTACTGTTCATTCACAGGGTGTTCCTCTACATCACTGAGTTTGGGAAGCCATGCACTAAAGCAGTAGCAGAAAGTTTTATGGCCCAGTGTAAGTGGAGCTGAAAAAGTGAAGGACAACTTGAGGAGGAAAAGTCAAACTGTGGCATGGATGCCCAAGTGTAAGACTTAAATCTTTCATGTACCTATGAGGTAAGTAAGTCATCCTTAATCTATCTCAGAGACCTCAGTGCTTGTTTGGTTCAAGTCCTAGAACTAAATGCCTTGTCATCAAAAAGAAATCATGGCTCTCATCTCAGTTTTTACACAGGGTGAGAGTTTGACACAACCCAGATATCTGAACTCTGTACTTGTGCATCTTTCAGTTTCACAAAATAAATTCTTATGATGAGTGTCTAATAACGGGACTAAGTTGCACACTAATTTTCAGAAAGTGTATATGGTGTGAGAGGTACTTCCTTCTCTGTGTAACACCGTTTACAGTGGTACCACAGGGAACAGCATCTTGTCAACCTCTCAGGTTTCACTGGGTGGTAGCTGGGGATCATAGCTTCCGTAAGTTATCAGCAATGTTTCAATAAGTCCAGTGAAGGTCTAACACAGTAGATGACCTCTTGGATTCGTTCCAAGGCTGATCTGTTCTGCTGTGTATTTGGTCTGGAGATTCAGAGTGGTTACTGGTGGTTTCTGAATTTAAACAAATCCGTCTTTTGTGACCAAAGAAACAAAGGGGGAGATAGGATGTTACATAATGATCCTGCTTCAGTCATTAGGTAGTTTTTATGTGGGTATTAAGCAAATAAAATGTTGGGCATCATATAATTAAATACGGAAAAAGTATATCCATACAAGTGTAATTTTTCACTGCCTTTGTCTTTACCTACCTTGTTATGCACATGACAATTGCAACTATAATGGCAATCTGTACAGCTCCAATTATTGCTGCAATAAGGACATGCGTAAGCTTTTGTCTACTTGGGACAACATAAAGAATACTAAAGTCTGTCTTTTCACAGTGCTGTCCAGTATATCCTGATTCACACCTGAAAAAGAAAAGGAATATTTAATGGAATCTGTAATTTGACAGCAACCCAGTCATTTTGCAGATGAAATGAGAAATCCAAGGTGACTCCAGCTGAGAAAGAGCTGGTGAGAAGGTGCAGGTGTGGTAATGCTTGGGTTAGGGAATCGTTTGGATCTGTGAGGCAAGAGAAGAGACAGAGCAAGTAGATATGCTCTGCTTTTTCTGGATAAGGTTGCTAGGGGCCCTCTGAAAACACATCAGCGTGGGGAAGGCCCTGATTTGTCAAAATAAATATGTGGGTCATATTTATTTATATTGTTATTATAATGGTTATTATATTGGTTATTATTTATTTATTGTTATTGTAAAAGTTATTATATTGGTAAAATATTTAGGAAGAGTGAAGCAACTGGGTGAAACAAGTAGACACTTTGAAGACAAGTAGACAAGGCTAAATGAAACGCAAGAACCATGCTCATGAAACACAGAGCAAGCACAACTCATTCAGCTCTATTGTCAAGCTGGGGCAGAAGCGAAAAAGAGGAAGGGGAACCTTGAAATATGGGTTGAAAATCCACCTTGAAAAAGGAAGATCCCTTTTCAAGCTGCAACTTAGAGAAGTGGAATCTTGCAAAATCTTCTGGACAAGACCAGCACCAAACCCCCTCCTGCCTTGTGGCTGAGCCAGAATTTGATGTAGGTCAGCTTAGAAAACCCAATGGCTCACAACTGTCCAAGAGAGATAGAATCCAAAAGGAATGTCCGAGGAAGAATCCAAAATAATTTGCATGGGGTGGGGGAGAAATAGCTGGAAGCAGAAGAGAAGAAGATCTCTAAATGGTGACTTGCCTGAGCAAAGCAGCAGTTAGCTCAATGAGAAACTCAGCAGAGGCTGTCCCTGAGCAGTGACGTGTTCAGGCAATGTGAGATGTGCCAGTGAAAACATGCTCTGAAAAAAATTCATGTCTCAAGGCAAAAGAGGCTGAGGCACAAGAAAAGGCAAGAGCTACTCAAGACACTGAGATGAAGTCTGCAGAATCAAAGGCCACCACTTACAACCCTGAGCTGTACAGCTGTCCTTTAGAATCGACTGACACGAATGCATCACTATGGACAGCTGAATCATACAATTGGCCTCCAGCTCTACAGCAGAAAGCTGGAGAAGAAATACTCACATGCAGGCTGAGCAACAATCCTTTTGTAAACTGGATCTGACAAGCCTGAATGCAACTCAAAATCAGACTCATCCATTCAAAAGCTTTGTGCTAGGGTAGGAATTAATTCTGTTTGGAGAAACAAAATAATTACACCAAAGACCTTTCTACAACTGCTAATGCAACTCCTAATCCCCCTCTGCATGCAGGGATAATAGTTGGGGTTTACATGTTCATAATCTTGTGACTCTACTTTCTCCAGCCATGAGCTGCTGTGTAAGGAGTTTTGGTTCAGGCATGAACAAAATTCCGGTAAGACTTGTTGAAGAAAACCCTCCATGTACTGTAAGTGTGCCCAGTGGTAGCCAGGAGAGGAATAAAGAGAACTCTGTATAAGCACACAAGAAGAATGAGGACAGTGAACACGCTGGTAATCATGCAAGAAGACACAGAAAGAAAGACGTCTTGCTAGTCAAGAGGACTTAAATCTTACTGTTGCTTTGCTTTTGGTTTCATTAAAGAAAGTAGCAGTTGAAGTATTATCAATGTGAGAGCTCAGTTTTTACACAGGGTGAGAGTTTGACACAACCCAGAAATCTGAACTCTGTACTTGTGCGTCTTTAAGTTTCACAAAATAAGTTCTTACGGTGAGTGTCTAATAGGAGGCAAAACAAGGCAGAGGAGGCACAAGGAATTCAAAGATGTTTCCTCAGAAACACTGAAATGACAAGAAATTATTTCTGAGAAATACTGAATGCAGATTCAGGAGAAGAAGTGCTTGTATTAAGAATTACATCATGGCAGGATGAAGTAGTAGGCACTAGTTTACTACCTTAAACTAGTAGAGCAGATTTTAAAGCATTCTGCTGCATTAATGTATAGCAAGATAATATAGCATTATTATAATAGCAAGATCGATAGAGGTCAGCAAGGATTTATCGAAATAAGCTGATCAGTCAATTAATTGACTTAGCATAAAGAAGTTTAGATTTTTTTTTAAAGGGCTGGGCTGGGTGTCCTTGATGCAGCCTGCCATAAGGCCAGGGCAGAACTGCACTGCACAAGGGTGGCAGCAGGAGATAGACCTGATCCCATCTGTGCAAAGGCTGCTAAACTCAATTCTGTGCAACTGACTGCTACAAAACCTTCCTCCCACCTGCCTGCTGGCAGTCCTGGAGGGCTGCTGTACAATAAGCAAGGAGATTCATTGCCCCCAGTGAAAGCAAATCTCAGAATTTGCTCTGCACAAGTATTTTCTGCAGTTTTATAGGTCATCCGACACCTTACATACATTGCTGCCAGGAAATGAGGACCAAATTAAACAATGTATATGCTAGATGGGTATGAGAACCAAAAGCATTTGGAAATAACAATTTGCCCTTAGCATTCATCATTATATTTTCCTTGCTGGAGAAAGAGAGAACTTTTTTCTCTGATAGAGGTACACGATCACTACGGCAGATTGATGTCTGTTATAAACTATTTGTTTCCTTAATAACTCTGCTCCAGTAAGAAACATGCATAAAGCATGAGACCATCAGTATTTTAATAGCCAAGAAAAATCCAAAGGAGATCCGATACTCAGGGTCAAGAACTGACAGTCACAAATTCTTGACTGGAACCACATGAGGTTTGTTGTGCTAGGCTCAGTGCTGAGATACTATTCAGACTGTTTAAATACATAGCTGAAGATAGTAACAGTAAATGTAACTATAGAATAGAATTTAAAGGGATGGTACATTAATTAAGTTCGTCAAAACATTGCCTATCAGTAATTATTAGAGTCATAATAAATATTTAAAAGTTTGAATTTACACTGAATCATAAAGTGATAAATTACTATAAGATTAGCACCTTCCAGGAAAAAATACCGAGAAAAAAAAAATTAGTTAATTCAGACAGGAATGTTTTCCTTGAAATACTGTTACTTTAAATATTCTGAGGACAAATATATTATAAATTGTGTTAAATACAGTTCCAGATCAAAAGAATACTGTAATCAGGTAGTGTTGCCTAATGCCCATCAAGGTGATGTTGGGGATGCACCCAGTTTCCCAAGAGAAGCAAAGCCATGTTGAGTTCTCTTGGTTCCAGATGAAAAGAAAAACAAAACAGTCTTATTGGAAAGGTGAAAATGAGCAAGAAAGGATCTTGCATGGGAAAAGAAAAAAATAGAAGCTTTCAAATGCTTAAGTTGACAACCATATTAGCTCTGCCTTTTGGGCTTCTTGCTCTCTGAACTGTCTGGAAACCCTTAAATCTTGGCAGTGCAAAAACACCTAAATATCATCAATCAATAAGGATCAGGGGAGAAAATATGAAAGTATCCAATGGATTTACAGCTGAAGTTTCAAAAGCAAAGGAAAGCAAAGAGTTATAGCAGCTTCAGCCACATTAATCTAAAAGTACAAGCTTGCAAGATAAAAGCTCAGGAGAAACCTCCTAATAAGTAGGGCACTGCATCTTACTGCAAAGTGGCCTTTTTCTATAAACAACTTTTATGTATTTAAATAATAATAATTTAAATAAAAATAACTTTTGGAGGAAAACAAAGATACAGAATTCGATTGGTGAAATGCAAAGGAAAAAAATTATCTGGGAACTAAGGAATATTCGTATATCCTGGGGGACACTGAGGGGCTTAATACTGAGGGTACTGAATTGCTAGTTTACAGTGTAGACAAAAGGTGTGGGCTAAAGAATAGTTTGCAATTTTATATTCTCTAGATGAAGCCTATTATTGTGAAAAAGGGCCATAAATGTTAAAAATAAGATATTGATTCTCTAGAGAGAGTTTACAACAGGAACAATAAAATGTGCAGATAGTGTAAGAAGAGGCTGAGAGGTCAATGGGGAAAAACCAGTGATACAGAGAAGCCATGCAAGGCAAAGACCTTTTAAATGTGTTCCTGTTTTGTTTGGTTTTTTAGCTCTGGATATGATTTAGCAGCTGAAAATAAGAAGACAACACTGAGGCTACACTCCTCAGAGGGATTCGGGTTCTGAACTCCCTGACTGACCAAGGCTCTCCTCTGAACTCTGTCTCCTCCGCCCTGGAGCAGCTGGGTGCTGCCCACAGCACGGGCATACAACTCCTGTGCCACTGCTTAAGTATCACAAAGTGCTACATCCTGTCGTTATGTCCAGAGAGCATTTTGATTAAGCTTTACAGCAATTTCAATCACATGTTGGAGACATGAAGGACTTACCGGCAGGAAGCCTTCTGAGTGGAATAAATGAATTCACATTTTCCATGTATACAGTAACCATTGAAGCTTTCTGAGCAAGGTATGTGGTTTCCAATGTAAATGTCTTCTCTTTGATCACTGGCGTCTTGAAAAGAAATATACATAAACAATTATACATGGCTCTATGATGTTAATTAAAAACTCTTAACCAAGAATAGCATATCCTTTAAAACTTGGGGTGAATAAAGGAATAGAGAATAATAAAGCAGAGGCTGAAGGGTGAAGTTTCAGAGGCACCTACAGAGATTTGCTAGAATGTACTGCACCGGAAAATGATCCTGAGAGACATCTAGATATGCTTTTTATATCAGGTTTCTCAAAAAGGAGAAAAGTGTTCATGACAGAAACAAACCAAAGAAGGAAGATCAGCAGAAACTTTGTCAGTGGCACTGGGGCAAAGAGCTAATACATAGATACAGAGAGCTCTCTCCCATGTGTAAACAGATGAAAAAAAATCTCTAAAAGGGATTAGAAAAAGGATGAACCACATTTTATGATTACTGAGTAGAAAACCACTTGATACATCCCGGATCTGATTGGTACCACTGGTGGTTAAAGCTGAAATCAAACACACTTCAATAGCAGTCTTCCTCAGAGAAACATTTTTATGGAGAAAAATATCGAAATGTGTTTAAAATACCCATTCCTTTGGGAAGTGTGCTGATTTTGGCTGGGATGGAGTTAACCTCCTTCACAGCAGCTGATGGAGTGCTGTGGTTTAGATTTCTGGCTGAAATAGTACTGGTAACACACCACTGCTTTGACTGTTGCTGACGGGAGCTTGCACAGCATCAAGACTTCTTTGCTTCTCACTCTGCTTCTCCCCTCAGCAAGAAGACTGGGAGTGGGCAAGAGCCTGGGAGGCGACACAGCCAGGACAGCTGACCCAAACTGACCAAAGGGATATTCCATACCATATGACATCATGCTCAGCAATAAAAACTATGGTTTTGGTATTTCCAAGGTGGCAGTTGCTCAGAGACGGGCTGGTCATCAGTCTGCTCATGAGACATTGTAAGTGATAGATTTTGCAACACTTGGTTTTCTTCTCTTTTTTTTCCCCTTTGCTTCTTAAACTGCCTTTAGTTTGACCAATGAGTTTTTCTCACGTGCTTTCCTGATTCTCTCTTCCATCGTCCTGGGGGAAGCTGCAATAGAGCAAGCGACTGGTGGGCACTTAGTTGCTGTCTGGGTCAGCCCAGCCCAGGAAGGGCTTCTGTCCCAACATCTCTCATGCTTCTGTCATGTTACCAAAATTATCCAAAGCTGTGTTCATTTTCAACCATTTTTCCCCCAAATTTTTTTTAATAAAAAAGTCCTCAACACAGAAGTTGGTATCTCACAATGAACTTCTCTGAAGAGCAGGGATCTTAAGATGTGAGCGTAATTCTAGAATTGTGTTCATTTCCATGGCAATAGACTATAGTTTCACAAATAAAAGACTATAAAACAAAAGGGAGTGTGAAGAATAAATCTTTTATACAATTGCAGGTATTTGAAATTACACCAGCAAGAAAGAGAATGTATTTATACATGACAAAAAAAGAGATAAGCTGCTCTTTTAGGTTTTTCCTGAAAATGTCTGGAATGTTTTCTAATTTGGTTCTAGAGAAAAAATCCCAACCATCTATTGGAAGTTTCAGATTGGAAGCCTGTTGATTCAGGCTGTTTTGAAGATACAGAGGACTTGATACAAGGGAAGAACGTTGACTAATACTGACAATGTGTCCACCACTGCCCTGGTGGAATACACTATGTTGTGACGTGTCTAAGAGGAGAAAAGTGGGGATGTCTCATCTCAAAACTACTGTCTCCCTGTTTCTCCAAGAATTTAATTACTGTCATATCTGGTCCAAATCAAAGCTTGTAATGACCTACAGATAATTCTATTAGTATGTTCAGAGAGCTGCACCATATCTGGTTTTAATACTTGTACTGATACAGAATGTGAGGCCCAGTGGAAAACTGAAAGGTGCATCCCCTGAAAAGTGGCCAGACAGCCACACACAGATCAGAGGCAAAACTTATATTAAGCAAAGAGATGTTAAATGCAGGAGGCGATTCCTAGTGTAAAACAGACATTTACCCCCCTCTTGACAGGAATCCATTTTTAATCGGGGAGACCTGGTAGACTGCTTCAGAGCTTCAAAGTGAAAGATTTAACTGGTGTAGGAACCTTGAACGAGTGACTGCTTATAGTTCAAATACTTCACCAGAAGGAAGAGTCATGCATAAAAACTGAAACCCTGATGCTCATCTTGGTACAGCAAAACCACCAAGCCAGCTGAATCTGGGAAGAAACCTTTCTGATGTAAGTTTAGGTAGCCACTTGCACTGCAGGAGGAGACTGTCACAGTTCTAGAGACTGAAAGTTATTCTTCATTCAGAGAACAGGGTTTAACAAGAGTAACTCACAGGAACTGAAAGCAAAAGAAAACAGGTAGGAGTGTGGACTGTTCTCTTATCCTGGAAGAAAAAAGGCAATTCAAAGAAGTTCACTTCAGGCTTTCAGTATCTAAAGACACCTGAGTACTGCATTAAAAAATTTCAAAACAACCTTTTTTCATGAAGCATACTCCATTCGCGCACATCATTTGCTGAATGCGAGACCGCACAAGCCATACACATTAATAATAATAATTATATACAATGATTTTTCCACTAACTAGATTTCAAGGGCAATTTACATGCAATGAATAAAAGGCTGTTAGCTCTTCGGAATAGGAACTGGAAGTGGTGTTTCATTATATTACATAATAAGATGTATATTGCATTTGGTGCCTTTTATACCTTCATAATGTAAGTGAAAATTGACATTAAATCACTCCAACTGGTACATCACATGCAGCAAAAATAAGAGAATTTATGAAAAGAGAAAAATATATGAAGCTTTTTGGCACTGAATGACTTTTCAAGAGGAACACAAGGAATGTTGAAAGCCATGGTGGGATGGCTTTACTCAGGGAAGCCATGGGAGTGCAAAACAAGTATAATAACAGAAAAACTGAAGACCAGAGCTAAAACAGAAGGTACCAACCCCTTGCAACAAAACCTGCATTAAGACCAGCACTGAAGAGAAAGAACAGTGAGTTAGATTCATTTGTGATTCCTTCCTGTGCGGAATAGAAGCACCCATTTTCAGACTGGATTCTCTTTTCAGGGAAGTTTTCTTCTTCCCTGGGACCTGAATTAGAGATGTCACCACAAGACTGAAGAAGTTACTGCAACCTTCAGACTACTACTCACTCCTGCTCTTTCAGGTGGCTACTAATGACAATGTAGCAACAAAAAGTCTGAGGTCAATCAGAAGCCCTGGGGAAAATGCTAAAAAAAATTGGGAACACAGAGACAGTGATTTCCCTTCAATCCTCCCAGTAATGAGGGGTAACTTGAAACAAACAGGGGAGCCCAGGATATCAATACCTTGCTCTGGGACTGGTGTTTCCACCAAAACTTTGGGGTTTTAAATTATGGAAGAGGCTTTGAGACACAAGGTATGCTGGGGCCTGATGGGACCCATCTGTCCTGAAGGGTAAAAGGACTTTTTGGCCATAAGCTGGTGGGACTGATGGAGAGGGCTTTAAACTAGAATTGATGGGGGAAGGGATGCCAAAAGCATTGCAGTAGGTAAGGCACAGATTGTCATGGCATCACCTGAGGGTAACAAGTGCTAGTGGGAACACTTGCACTGCTCCTGGGAGCATGGAGAGCTCAGGAGCACATTTGAAATTCTTGAACACCAACACACACAGTATGAGAAACAAACAGGACGAACTGGAACCACTGGTCAGCTCCCAGAGCTACGGTATCACTGGTACTTGCATGACTTGGTAAAATGAATCCCACAACTGGAGTGTTGAGATGGAGGGCTACAGGCTGTTCAGGAGTGACAGGCAGGGCAGACAAGTTGGAGGTGTCATGTTATATGTAAGGGAGAGGTGATTGTACAGCACTTACAGTTAGTACTGAGTGCGGCTGAGAGCCTCTGGGTGAGAGCTAGAGGGATGGAAAACAAGGAGGTATGGTAGTGGATGTCTACTACTGAGTGTCCAGCCAGGATGTAAGCACTGATGACTTATTATACAAGCAATTATGAGAAATTTCTGGATTGCTAGCCCTTGTCCTTATGGGAGATTTTTAACTTCCCAGACATCTCCTGGGAATATAATATTGCTGTGATGAACAGGACTTTCTTGACATTTGTAGGAGATAATAATTTCTTGTCAGAGGTACTCAGTGAGGCAAGCCCTCCTGGGCTTGCTATTTGTGAGTAGAGGACTCATGGGGGGTGTAATTGCAGGTGTCTGTCTCGGCCGTAGGGATCACCAAACGGTTGAGTTTAGCGGTTGAGTTTCCAGCGCAATGAGAAAAAAGGACACCAGAGCTGCTGCCCCGGACTTCAGCAGAAAAAACCTTTAAGCTATTCATGGAGCTATTTAGCAGAGTACCCTGGCAATCTGCTTTGGAGGGGTCCACAAGTGATGGCCAAGCTTTAAGAAGCGCGATTTAGAAGCACTGGAGCAGACAATTCCGCTGCATTGTAAGTCAAGCAAGTGGGGCAGAAGACCAGTTTGACCGAACAGGGAACACTTTTTGGAACTCAAGAGGAAAGAGAATTTGTATCGTCACAGGAAGCAAGGTCAGGCTTCACAGGAAGAGCACAGAGCTGTGGTTCGTATGTGCAGGGAGTAGACACAAAAGGCCAAAGCTCATTTAGAACTGAATCTGGCCAGTGTTGTGTAATATCTTAGACAAGAAGGGCCTTTTCAAGTGTGTTACTAGCAACAGGAGGTCTACAGAAAGCATTGGAGAGACACTTGATGTGTATGATTATCTGACTAGCAGGGGTGAAGGAAAAGTTGAGACATTAAACATTATTAAAAGGTAAGGTAAGGTTCATGTAGGTGAAACATTTTCAACCAATGTGAGTCAGCATATTAGTTTACTGAAAATATCTTAAAACAACCTAACAAGTACAGACTTGTCCATTTTTTTCAGAAGTTAACAGGAAACATGGGATCATGGCAGGGAGGCTTGTGCTATATTATTTCACAGCTTGGTTTCTTCCAGTAAAGTCATTTTCACAGCACTTGGAAGGAGTCCAATCCTGTGGCCGCTGCACAGGGTACTGAGCAGCTGGGCATCTTAGAGGAATACAGCAGGCAAAACTTACAAATCACGCACGTCTTCCTGCTAGCCTCACAACACATTGTAAGAAAGAAGCTGTTCACAGGCCTGTCTCAGTTACAGGAATCAAAGCTGTAAGGCAGACTAGAGGGGACTTGCATGCTCTGTTTCCTCAACTTGTAAAGCCATAACGAAAAAGCACAAAGTCTGCACCGTACCTTTCACTTCTGGCCGATACTGCATGCCATCATCTTTCTTTCCAACTGCATTTGTGTCATCTGTTTCTAGGTGATAAATACATGCATGGTTACGTATTAGGAAAGGATATTTTCCAGACCACTGCATGTGCATCTCTGATAAGCCAGAATAATATTCAAAGAATTATTTTAAGTTGCAGTAAAACTGGACACACTCCCACATTGTTCCTCCCATACAACCAGGTTGGTATCACACCTGGTCAGTAACCCTGGTGTCCAGACCAACATCTGGCACACCTCAAGCTGTAGGTTTTGAACTAAAAACTTCTCTGTGGTATGGACCTAGATTATTTTGGCGACAGTCTGTTTTGGTGTTGGAACTGCCAAAGTTACAGATCTAGATGTAACTGGCAAAGAGTTGGTGGAAAGCTGTTATTCCCATGAGAAAGTCCTAACTGCAAGCCCCCAAAACTGAAGGGTTATGGACACGATTACCTACAAGGCGATAGACAGAGGGCTTCAGTGGACTATTCCAACAAGGAATGGAGAGGAAATTATAGAATCACTTATGTTGGAAAGGACCCTTAAATTAATGGATCAGTGTTTGTGCAATTGGGGCCCAACTCGACACACCCTGGAAGCGCATTTTACAGCCCACAGCAACAAGAAAGAAGATTTCCCACACACCCACGTTCCTTCTGTTCTCCTACCACCCCCTCCTGTAAGAACTGCTGGATTATTGTTTAGATTTTCCCAAGAGCTTTTCCGGTCTTTCCAGGTAACAGCAGCCAAAGAAAGGTAATGTAAACACAGCACTATGTGTGTAGTGTCGGGAACTCAAAACTACAGGTGGTGAGTTCACTGATAACTGCATCATTGACTTCTGACCAAAAATGGAAAAGGGAAAGCTCTACCAAGCCCCATTATGTCAGAATTTACATTTACCAGAAAACCAAAATTAATCCTACCTGAGCAGTGCCCAAGGTGCCTGATGTCAATCTGCTCTTGCCTCAGACACGATGCCTCTCTGACAAAGCATGGGTTGTTATAGGAACTTCCATCAGAAGCACATACAGGATTAAAACTGTATCCACTGCAGTCTATGTTACATACACATCTGTTAATTGAAGCACACAGCAAAACAAAAATTGACATCCAGCAAACAAAAATTAAGTCATGTTAAGTCCTAAGTACACACTAGCGCATACACCAATGCCAGGAGGGGAGAGCGTGCTGCATGAGGATGCTGAAGAAGCCATTGACATCTCAGGCTTCCAAGCAGAATGTACAAAATTTTGAATAGATGCTTCAGTGTGCTTTTCAATAATATATTAAAGTTTCTTGTAGTTTTACTCTGATATCAGTCTTATGGAATACACCTGAAAATTGGTAACACATTACTGGGAAGACTTACTACATTAATATACCAGTTTGTAGGGTTTGTTCTCTAGTGCGAACAAAACCAGAAGGATATTTTACTCTTTTTAGAGTCAGGATCTTTGAGAGGGAAAACAAAAAGGACTGTTTTCTGTTAGGCAATAGAGGGAGATCTATTTCAAAGGCTGTATAGACTCAATACACTTGGTTGACTGTGTCATTTCAGCAAGACTTTCATTCATACCTTTGAAAGTTAACAATAGGTCTATTATGTTGCATTTAAAACAGGATTATGCAATCTGAATTATTTCATACTGCATCCCATTAACATTTTGATTGTTTAGGATGAATCATTTTCCAAAGAATTTGCAACTAGGGATTGTAAAATGAAAGCGGGAAAAATGGAAGACCTAGTGTGTAGCTGGTTCCTAACTACACAAAGGTAGGACAGCCAAAGACTCAGACAGGGCTGTGACCTGTTCATGTTTAGATACTTTTGTAGCCCCACCCAGCAAAAAATCCTGAAATTTTACATATGTGAATGGCACAGGAAAACTTTCCACATTTCCAAGCCCCACACCCCTCTATTATTTTAATCAATATTCTGCTTTCTTCATTCTATTTTTGAATGAAAGTTTCTGTGTATGTTTCACATTGCTCTACAAGCTTCTCTCCACCTTTGGGATGGTGTAAATAAGAAGTGTGACTGCAGAATGAGGGGGAGGACAAGGTGGCCACTATGTCCAGCTCTCGGTCAAGCTCCTCCTGATGTTGTGAGTGTGAGAAGGGCCACTCTGCACCTTCTGAGAAGGTGGCAGTGGGCATGAGGTCATCTCCTTGCCAGAAAGCTCTACAGGGGGCAGGCACGTGGTCTGACTGTCAGGAGTTACCACTAGATTCATCTTGATTCACTCTTGTAAGTCACAGGATGGGGAAAAATATCCAAGCTACCAACTTCCCAGGTTTTTTATGTTCTTTCCCACTGTTCCAGACAAAATTAAACTATTAAACAGCTGTATGTATGCCTCAGGCCAGTAACAAATCTTGCAGCAGAACCCAATTCCATGCTGCAGAAACACTGAAGATGACCAGCATACTTTTCTCTCTTCCTCTTCTTCCATGAGCATCTTTTGTTGCTTAATTTAAATATGCTAATTTTGCCGGTAATTCTTCATGCCTGTGAACTTCAGATTGCTGCTAGAATGTCTCTAGTGCAAACAGGGTTTTAAGTGCACCTGCTGACAGTGAAAAATTGCCCCAGTAATGAGTCTCTACACATCTTAGGGCCTTACCTCCAAGTACTAATGAAGCCTCTAAATGTCAATACGATGAACATATGATAATCTTTCTTACTAGAATTGGTAATAGTTGGAGACCTTAGAACCAGGTCTTAGGTTGGATGGAAATACTATTTTCTTTATATGATGTTAAGACTAATAAGGGGTTTATTAGGATTTACTACATACAAATAAAAGGCTCATGGTTCAGCAGTTATGCATATTTATGGACACAAACTACCAGAGAGCTGGTCCTCATTTGTATGGCACTGGCTATGCGCAGACAGATACCTTTTCTCACCCTTAAATCTGTCTGCAGTCACCATCAAATGTCTGTAGCATTATGATTATGGCTGGGTTTTGTCATTCCTGGTGACAAATAAGGTGAGTTTTGAAAATACTTTTTTCTTCCTCAAGGTGACATTATAGGCTAGAGTTGAAACTGCTTGGAAACTGCTTATGTTTCCATGCTTTGCTGTGTTTAGATTTAACATCTAATATTAAATGCTTACTTTCTCAGAATTCTCAAACGCTTGCTTTAGGTCCTGATCCTGGTTTTCTATCAACAGTCTCAGTCTTATCTCTAACTGTCTCTTCAATGTACAGAAATTTCAGATGCTGACCCCCTCCACATGTATCTGATTATCTGCCTGGTGCCATTAGCTACTTCTTTGCCTATGACCATTGGAAGTTGTACTTCCAACCGTCCCTGGCCAGTTCATTACTGGTTACTTCACCAAGCTGTCTGACCTGTAAAAGCAGGTGGTTTCAGTGCACTGTGGGGTAGTTAATAGTTGGACTGATGTACTTTAAAAAAATTGAAACACTTATTTTAACATAAACCTCTGTAGCCTTTCAGTGGGCTGAAAGGGAGTGAGTTAAGGAGAGGACACGGCTTGGGTGCAATGCTCTGAAGGGAGAAGGGCCTCCACAAATGCAGTAGGGTGGCAGAGAGGGAGCCAGGAGCACATGTCCTGCACTCGTCAGACAGTCTGCACAGGGTGCAGTGCATTTGTTCTTGCTCAGAGACAGTTTCCACTAGACCAAAAATACAGTTAGGACTGAGGGAAGTGCCAAATCGTGAGAGGAGAGCTGTGACATATGGGGAGTGCTGCTCTTGACAGAAAACATGAAAAGAATGTTGTTTTTAACTGCTCGGTGTTTGTGAAGGAAGGTAAAACCGTGGGAGAGCAAGTTGCTGCTCTGACGCTGCACATCAAACACTTCAAACTGGAGCCTGGGTCCCTGCGAGAGGACAGGACCACCACAGATTGAAACAGAAGAGCAGCTCCGGAAAGTATTGGAAGATCTGCCAACAAACCCACTACGAAATACTGAAAATATGTTATATCCTGAAGTCAGAGAGATAGAGAGGGCAGACAATAGCTTGGTACTGAGATGACAGGAAATCCAATTGCTTGATGGAAGACAACTCCCCTCACCAGCCAGTTTGGGAGCCAAAGTCAAAGCTCAAGCACAGCCCACAGGTCTGAACCATGTCACAGACCATACAAGAGGCACACAAAGTATGTGAGAAGACACAGCAGATAGTGAGAATGAGCTAAAAGTGGCATCCTAAAGGGCAAAAATCTTATCAGAGGCCTTTGCAGGCAGGAGACCCTGTAAGAGGCACCATGGACTATGGGCTTTGTTTTCCTTCACAGCTAAGACTGAAACTGAACACAAAATTGCAGTCCCATATTGTAATCTGTTCCCTGAAGTCTCTCTCCTGCTGGGGAGAGAGCACGGAGAGAGCAAAAGGACAATGCAGAGAGCTGCTTATAAAGGCAGGGCAGGAAAACCTTGAGATCATGAAGGGGGAGCAGGGACACCTGGGAGAAGCACAAGAGGGGCACCCAGGAAGAGAGTGAACCTTAACTGTAAAATTCAGAAGAAAAGGATTAGTCACGTAAGGAAAAGTCACTTAATTGCGTATTAAGGACATCTTGAACGTGCTTGATGCTTCCTACTAGAAAGAAGTGAATGAGTGCTTCAAATTTTTGCTGGAAAAACTAGTTGTAAAAGCCACACTGGAGTAAAAGGAGTGAGAGCCCTACAAACGGGTTTTTTTTCCACTATAACCTTCCTATTGGTTTTAACCAAAAGGATTTAAACAGGTAGTTAATGCTCCAAATTGATGTCTTGCTGGAGGATTGTCTCTTGCTGTCTTGCTGCTTAATGTTCTCAACAGATCTTTTCTCTCACTTAGACTGGGAAAGTCAAGAGAATATATTCAGATGTTTTCCTGATGTACTAGGGCATACAGAAAAAATCCCTGAATTTTGTCACCTGTCATTAGAGAGCTGACACCTTAAGAGAAAAGGCACCAGCTGTTGTGAAAATGTGCTTTTAGAAGTTGCATGCCTATCGTTCATTAACACCATTAGTTTAAACAGAAAAGCATTTGAATTTCAAGAAACTACAAAGTGATATAATTAAACCAAACAGATTTTTTGGGTGGTTTTAATAAGCAAGAAATGAGGATGTACAACTCATTTTTTTGGGGCTACTAGGTGTAACAAAGAAAACGTGCTTAGTAAAATGAAGTGACAAGCTCAGGCTGTAAGAGCACTTGCTGCTATTAGTAAATTAATTAGATCCCCAGAGATCAGAACACATTTCAAGGCTGCCTTTTGTTTTCAGGCTTCGAGGTGTACGTGGCCTGTTGGAAGTCCTGTGTGCTTAAAAACCCTGGTAGGTTCAAAGAAAAGAGAGGAAACAAAAGGAAAGGAAAAGCGTGACTGACTTGTGGAGCGGGCTGGCTGCTGGGAGAGACTGGCATTTCCAACCAACAGATCAGGCTGCTGCGTTTCTGCCCACCTGGGATTTGCTCACAAATGTATTTTTCTGGCCTGGCCTCACAGGGAGTGCTGCAGGCTACCCATTCCCAGTAGCTGACAACAGTGAGCGTTCCCAGGTACTCACCAATTCGTTGGCACATCTGCTTACAAGTGTAAAATAGAAACACTTGAGTAAAACAAAGTGTGTGAAATGCACACAGATGGATAAGGGTATGCTTGATGGAATAAATTTAGGTGAACTGAAATAGCAGGGGTGTTGCAATTGCAGTTAAGAATATAACCATGCCAAATGAAGGATTACCTTTTATTTGATGCTTCTTCCCTTGCGTGCAATTCTTCCCAGATAAAACCTGAACTAAGAAAATCTGGATTTCAAAGAGATTTTTCTACCTATTTGACTAGAGTTGGATCTTCATCAGGTTTTTAGTGTGTTTTTTAAAATCCCTTTATAGCACAAGAGAAGTAGAATTCGATTCTACAAAGCTTCTCTGTGCCCAGCTTTAACACTCTGTCTTTACTTCTGCCCAGCAATTCAGAACACCCTTTGAATACCATAAGCTTCAGCTACTTTCCAGACATCCCTACATTCCCTTTTTCATTTTCATGGCATGGCTCTCTGACCACTGTAGAAACTTAGTCTTTACCTGCAGTGAGCTTCTCACAGCATACATGGTGAACTGATGTTTGCTCTCTCAAGAGCAGCCTGACCCTCCCTCCACCCTCAAATAACAGGGACCTTCAAAGACTAGGCACACACTGCTGCAAAGATCACTAAAAATAAACATTAAAAAATCAGACCTGGATTATTATCCATCTAGGATCTATTCAATTTCTTAATAGTGAAAAGACCATTATGCTATTCCTCTCATTTCAGAATATCCTATAGCCCAGGTTTTCATAATTCATAATCCCATGACACAATCTTAAATTCCTTGTTTAGGGTGATTTTCTTTATTTTCTGAATGGTTTTCTTTGCACACAAATACTTAGTATTTTTTTTTCTGTTGGATCAGAAAGCTGTGAATGGCATTTACACAGGATTTAGATATCCTTCCTTATGAATACATACATACAATATCATACCCTAAAAAGTTAATTAAAAAACAAGAGGTCGGTAAATAAGTGAAAAAGTGGTCAAAAGAAGGAAGTATAAACTTGCATGCTGGACTTCAAACAGGCCAAATCTTTCCCTGGGGGACAAATTATATAGCCAAAGCAGTGACTAGGACTTTGAAATATCCACACTGGCATTTCTAACCATTAATGACTTCTGAAATTCTGGTTTGGCCTTTGTGAAAACAGACTCAATGTAAATGTAGGCCAATTGAGTCTATATATTGCTGAGGCACCTTTGCTTTCCAAAGTAAATCTCATAAAATGTTAATCTCAAAAGGTCTGCTCGGGGATCAGTTGTCAATCTTTCTTGAAAATCTACATTATAAGTCAAAACATATCTTTGACAGCATAGTACACTTATTATAAAAAAAAGACTGAATGTGCTCAGAATCTCATTTCCATATTTCATCTGTTAAAAAAATAGGTAAAACTGAGAACATGATAAATTTGAATTTTTACTGTGAGGCTATTTTTAAGTTATTGATTTCCTTACCAAAGACAAAAAGAAGAAAAAAAAGATGACCACTCAAGTGGGGCCTTGACAAGATGAGGAACCTCCAGAGGTTTGAAGATGACAGAACTGCCACAGGACAGATGGTGGGTGGACTGGCAGGGAAGCAGCTCTGCACAAAAGGACCTGAGGGCCCAGGGGAGCAGCAGGCTGGGGGGCTGCATCACAGGATGGTCAACAGAGCAAGGGAAGTGACTTTTGTCCTCCATTCAGCATTCAAGAGGTCCCATGTGAAGCACTCTGTCCTGTTTTGGGACCCCCCAGTAACAGCAAATACTCTCAGAAACTGGAGAGGCTGCAGTGGTGAGATGCTGTGATGGGAAGAGGGACAGAGTGTGGGCTGTGTGAGGAATGGCTGGGAGCACTGCACCAATTCAGCCTGGAGAAGAGAAGGCTAAGGAAGTGACTGCTGTCACCAGCAACCCAAGAAGGGTTATCGAGAAGATGAGAGTGAGGCTCTTCTCAGAAGTGCACAAAGAGGAGTGAAAGACAACAGCTGCAAGTGGTAAGGAGAGAAAATCTGTTTGAACACAGGGAAATTGTTCTTCAAACTGAGAGAAGCTCAGCCCTTAAACAGATATGCCCAGATGTCAAATCTTTCTTCATGGAGATGGTCAAAGCTCTCCTGGAGAAGCCCTTCAGCTCACATGAATGAATTATCCCTGGTTGCAGTGCTGGGCAGGAGCCCAGACCTTCTAGAGATTCTGTATTTGATTGTGTACTGATAGGATGATCTGTTAATCTCATGAACAATAAACAGAACTGAAAAGCCCAGTGTGTGCTAAGAAAAAGTCTGGATACCCCAGGGTATACCAAGAGCAAACCATATATGTTAGTGATGGTGACCTACAGAATTTACCCCTTCAGCTCTAGGTGGCCCCAAGTTTTGTGCTGCCACCTCCATGTCCACTTCTCAGCACAATTGCATTTCTAATTCAAAATTCCAGCAGAAAACACACAACCACATTCATACTGCCTAGGGTTTTGGGCTTCTGGTCACTTTCCCACACAAGAGTATGTTTACCAACCTCTTGTGTATTTTCTCATTCCCTTGCTACACATTTTACACCATTAGGCATAATACATTGTATTTTCAACAAAGAGGAGGAAGCTTCTGGCCAGAGAGACATTTGATGGCCAGAGGAGAAAGGCAGGCACTGACTGAATGGTGTCAGGCAGCAGCAGCTTTTCCTGTGATATATACAACCTGTTTCAGTTCTGTCACTAAATGGGAAAAAAGTCCCAGCCAGTTCATGTGAATCCTGTTGTTTGCGTCCTGTTACCTCAGACCTACAGAAAATCACTGTTCAGACAAATGACGTGTTACATCTTCATGCAATTTAAGACTAGTGCATCCACAAGTGATTGTCTATGCCCTTGAAAAGATTGGCCACAAACTAACAGCTCTTTGAAATACTTACAAGTTGTATGAGAAAAGAAGAAAAATATGGAGAAATATATTTCTGTGATGCTTCCTCAACCTGATTTCTTTCTGAGCTTAAAGAAAAAATGTATTGATCTGCATATAGCTGAACACAAATTTTCCGACTGTGCTGTTTATGACAACCTTCTCCACAGACTCTGTGTCTCAACAGCTCCACCTAGAATCAGTGTTGAAATTTTTCGTGGAGGCAGTGGAAGTTATGAAGTTTTTTACATTTTTGCATTCAGGTTAGTAAGCATTGTTACCACTTCTGGTTTCAGACAGATAATGCTTCTGTGAAATCAAACAAAATGAAGATACAAATCTAAAACCCTATGCAAAGCCTGATTTCTTCAAACTATGTGTGATCTAGTGTAATAAAAGCATATGTACTGTTTTTGATCAGGAGATAGCCATGATGCTTTAACACCGATCATGAAAACTAAGAATCTGTAACTTTTTCAAAGGGGAAAATACAATTTAAGAGCAACAACAAATTAACATCACTAATTATTAATATGGAGTGTATTTCAGCTCCATACAACTGATCTTTAAAATTGCTTTTAAAATGCACCAAGATTTGGTAATTACACAGATTCACAGATTAATTTAGGTTTAAGAGATGTGTAGAGGTCTTCTAGTCCCAGCCCCTGTTTGAAGTCGGTCCCAAAATTGTGTCTGATCAAGGTCAGACCATCTCCATGGATGGAAATGCCAGACACTGTGCTGGAGTGTCCAACCACCCTCATGGGGGAAACATTTTCCATTGTGACAACCCAAAATTTACCATGCTTTGACGTGTGTCTATTGCCCCTCGCAATAACACTGTGCAGCTCTGAAAAGAAAGGACCTGCTTAGACACCAGCAAGTTCAACTATGAAAAATCAGGAAATGCCAAGAGGACTCGCTTCTGCTTCTCTGTTGTAAGGATCACCCTACAGTTTTAACAGAAAGTATAAGGTGCCACCATTTTTTGCATAAGACTCCCACAGCTTTCCAGACCCAAAAGACAAACCACATTCTGCAGGGACTAAAATATTGTCTTTAGCAGGGTTTTTCCACTACTGGGAGAAAATCTGCCTATTCTGCTTCCTAGGCTGTTGTGGCTGGTCTCTTGGCAGGTCCTGGGATTCCTCATTGATGCCAGCTCATTTACCTCAAACCACTCAACATGTGGTGGCATGTGTGGCACCCTTCCTACCAACTCACTAAACATTTTACCCATAAATTAACTTCCTTATTTACAAATGAGGAGTACAGATACTGTTTTTTTTTCCCAAGCCAGTCAGAGCAGAAGGAGCTGATGTTTGTAAGGTCTCGGATTGCACAGCTTGGAAAAGAGTATTGAAAAAATGCATAACTGTGTTTTTACTGTATGTGTCATGAATATAGCTTGAGATTATCTACTAAACATTAGGGGACAGTTCAGCTAACTCATCCAGTTACTATCATGGAGCAAAATTCTCTTTAAATGCCTTCTGTAATCATGTGGATCACTCTATTAAGTGTCTTAACATCACAGGGTGCAAGCAAGGGCTGTCCAGGCCTAAGAAACCTACTTGAACAGAACTAAATGTACTTTTTGTTTGTGGTTCAGTAGACATTACCACACTATCCAAAAAAGTTCCAGTGGCCATTCTCATGCCTTAAAAAGGAAAATCAAAACAGAATATTTTTATGAAATTAGGGTGTTTTGTGATTTGCTAGAATTAGGGATGATAGCGTCTGTAATCTACTGCAAATTTGAATTAAATGATAATTCAGACCAGCAATGTTTATACAAGTCTAATGAAAGATACTTGCATTGCCAGTAACTTTATATGTCATGATATAATTTTATGATGTCAAAACCCACACTGAAATGCAGCAAGAAAGAGAATAAAAATTAGATGTAAAAAGCAGTTGTAAGGGGTGCTCTACTAAAATTTCCCAAAAGAAGATTTCAATCCCATCTGGTTCCTGACAGTAAATAACTGTTTTGATTTTAGGGAAAAAAATATGCCAACTCCTATATTCTAGTTTAGCAAGTTTGCAACTTGTTATGTGACTTGTCAAAATCAACCTTGTAGAGACAATCTGTGTTAACAGAGCCTGATTTATCTATGTATAAACAGTGAATATCACTGAAGCGTGTTTTAATGGTCAAAGGTACTGGGAAAAAAAATTAAATGATATTAAATTCTTACATAGAATTTAAAAAATATTATCCAATAAATTGCAAATAATGTACATGGGAATATTTTCTAACTTTTGAGCATTTTCTACATAAAAGTTTTTGTTTCCACTTATTTTTTTAATGAGGACTAATTAAAGAAATCTTAGAGGCAAAAGAGCGCTCCGCGCCTGTTGTCAAGAAGCGGGAGCATGGTTTCATTTTATATGAGTAGGATGTAGGGAACAAATCTTTCTCTCTCCTCAGCTTTATCCTAATTTTCTTATAGATACTATACAGCTGCAGGAATGCCAGCTCTACAAGTGCAGAAAGACTAGGCAAGCTTTTACTGAGGTGGAATGCTTCAGGATTTATTTTCCAAAGCCAAAAGCACATCTCAGTGCATATAACAAACATTTTTATGTATATATATATATATATATATATAATATACCATCTTTCCAGTCATAAATGAAGCAGACCAAGGCAATATTCCAAAAGATTATTAGTATTACAAAAAACAGCTCTAGTTCATTTGTCTCTCTCCTGGAAAGAGCAAGCCTGCTTCAGGACTGTGGCATTTTATGAAATGTGAAGTATCATGCCAGTATTCGTGAGCACCATTACTATTTTGCTTTCCCTTGTATTCTATGATTTAATCTTGAATGCACATCTTGAATATTAGTGCTAAGATGCTTTACTGCCTGAGATGCCTTCATGCTGATATCCTATAATAAAACCTTATGCAATTAAGACATATTTCAACATTAAATGGATTCCAGCTGGAAGACAAGAGAAAGGAGAGTGATGTTTTCTCTGATTAGTGATGTTCAAGCAGTGTTATTCAGAGATATTGTTCCCTCTGTGAACACAAAAATGTACCATTTACGAGTCTCTCGAACACCTTCATGCAGTGTGTCTGCAGCCGTAACCCCAGTACCTGCCACCACCCCAGACCCCAGTAAAGCTTATTCCATACTGGTGGCCACTGCCAGGACAAAGGCTGCTGGGAAACAAAACCCCATCAGCAGATGGGACTTCTTTTAACTCCCTAAAAACCCCTTAAAACCTCATGGGGCTGTCTGAAGAAGCCCTTTACTTCATGGTATCTCTGCCCTTTCTAAGAGCCCACAGAGCCTGGTAAATCGGGGTATAAAATAACCAACTACCTTGAGTGAGGAAATTTGGTGCCTCTGCACCTGCATTACGGATTGTCTTTAAAAGCTTCTTGTTTCTGGATAATTTGTTTTGAACTTTGACAATAATTAATATTTTTCATTCATTTTCCTCTGGGTGTATCTAGGATATCAAATGCCACAGTGAGTTTAGAAGAACTGACTGGCTCAAGTCTCCAGTTCAACTTCGTGTTTAGGTCCAAGCTTTGCACTGATGAAAATAACTGCCTGTAACACTTTATGAACAAGGAGAATATAGAGAAAAAAAGCTCAGAGTTGAATAATCAGTATTTATTTTGCATTCCTTTATGGTTTTTGGGTTGTTTTGTTGGCAGCATAAAACAAATGAAGGTGCTTCATTTCAGGTTTGAAAAATATTAGCTCAAGAGTTTCCAGTATAACTCTCTTGTTTTCTCCCACTACCTTGCAACCACAGATGGTTTATTTTTACAGGCACATATCAAACATGTTATTACTGGACAGTACTAAACTTTCAATTAGTAAGAATAAACATAGTCAAGCAGATAATCATGTACTTTTAACATTTTTCCCTTTTGTTCTGTGATATTGTTAGGGGAAATATTACATACCCGACATTTTCTGCATCTTCATCACACTCAGCCCTATATTTGCAAACTCCGCATTTTGAGTGTTTTCTCTGAACTTCTGTCCCAGATCCTTCATACTCTGAAAAAAAAAGTAGAAAGCATGACTTTCAAATTAATTTTTTTTTGCTTACCTAAATCCATTTGCCTTTAGGAATACTGTCAACATAAAGCTATCGTATACTGAAGTTATTAACCTTAATAGTGCTCCCTTTTTGAAAGGCAGTCAATTGGATGTTGGTAGGACTATACCACTGATAGAAAAGCATCCCTGAAACACTAATGCTTCACTGATTGGCTCTTCCTTTATACTTATTTCAGTCATTTTTATTTATTCCCGCTCCACCAGGCACATAACTGGCATTGACGTGTCCCAGTCACATTTACTCTTAATTGCCACTGATAATGCATAAAGCTTGTCCCTTTTGATGTCCTTGAATATTAGGTACTGGGGATTTAAATACTATTTTCTGTGACAGTCTTTAATTACAGATATCCTTATGCAAGGTTACTGCTTGCATTTTCCCTCCCTTTTTGATTCCTGACTATGAGATTAGACTATGCTTATGTCATATATGCCATGGTGTATTTTCCAGATTACTTTGTTTAGTTCTACAGGAATAAAAGAAAAAAGTCATCCTAATGAGAAACTGGTAGAAATGCTATGTATCCTAAAAAGTAAAATCAATTATCTCAAATATTCTGATCCTAAAAACATCTACACTAATTTTACTGCTGACGTGGACATGAAAAGTCTTCACCAAGTAAAAGAGAAACAAACAATACTCTTACTGTTTCAGTACCATTAGCCACTCTTATTCTTGATTTTTAACAAAGTGATGAAGGAGAGCTAGGTATTTGAAAGGAAGGAAAAGGACCACAGAAATCTGCAGAGGGAGTCGAGATCCACTTAAAGTATCACGGTATTGTGGTGGTGCACAGCTGACTGCACAAGGCTGCTGGATGGACAGAGATCAAAGTGATTCCTTTCCTCACAGCAGCTTTATGTGCTGTAGCAACAGTAAATCAAACTCCACCAATGAAACAGCTGAATTTACATGCTTTAATTACGAACAGGCAAAAGAAATCCACAACAGCTCTTCCTAATTTCCCTGGATTTTGGCTGGAGGGAATCTCTCCCTCTGACCTGTGGGGCTGTGTTTCCATGAATAATAGTTCAGGTGAGACCTGCAAACTGCCTTCTGTCTAAAGCATGCTGTGCATTTTCCAGATATTAATACCTATCAAAGAAAATTCACACACTAGAAATTCTATCACCACTCTTATCAAGTTGCAGTAGAGGTCATCTGCTTTTATCTTTACAAATGTGCATCTTATCTTTCTAGGTACCAGATTTCTATGCTTTCATTTGGCATTTTAAATTGTCCTTTAGTGTCAGATTTCACTTTTCCATGCCAATAAATTATCCCCCATGGTTTGAATAAGTTAAACAAATGGCACTGCTTTCATTCATGGTATTTCCACTTCTTTTTCTGTTCTTATGACCCTTGACGCCCTTTGCCAGCAAGCTGACACCTTCTGGAGTTACAGGTACAAGAGTTGGACGTATTGTTCCAGAAAAGTTGTCATCAAAGCCAAATACCATCTGTGACATTCTTCACTTTAAACATCCAACAATCGTATTACTTCTTGACCATTTTTCTGCTCTGACAATCGTATTTACTTTATTATCCACTTTATTCCCCAATCAGTCCTTTTCAGGGTCAACAGTCTGTAGGAGAGATGTATTCCTGACATCGAGGAAAAATTACCTAGGTCCTGGGCTCGCTACAGATAACTGTCCTCAGACATTAAAATCCTGCCTGCTTATGCATCCTGTTAGCTCAGTGACCTGTTCTCTGTCATCCACACGAAATCAGTGCTGACTGATTTGCTCCCAGGTCACCAATGGAAGGGGTCACAGGGCCAGGAACAGTCTCTAGAAACACACTCATTTTCTACTGACTCCTTAACATTTAATGATCTATTGATTTGTAGTATTTTTGCATGTTAGATGTGCACCGTGTGGATGTTGTGCTCTCTAGTTACTTAGACTTATATGAGATTAAAGACTGCATTTGACTGAGAAAGGTTACAGCTCTGTGGTGGTAGGTATGCTTACATAAAATGTTCTGTTGTACAAATGCCCTTCTTGGAAAAATCAGTTTTGAAAAAGGTAATTTTCTCAATAAAGTTTTTCCATGAACTCTTGGTGACTGGCATTAAATATTTTTCCCCTCACTTAATTCTGTACTCGGTTGATTTTTCCACCTTCTATTTCACTGCTGTGCTTCTTATAGGTGCCAGAATGAGAGGCTGTTGACCACCAATCATTGTATTTATCTTCTCTGAAAATATTTGCATATTATTTATCATTATTCTACTGAAGAAAAAGAGACAAAAAAGACATCAAAAGCCTAGAGAATTCTTCACCACCCCTTTTTAAGGTTTTCAGGTGCAAACCTGGCAGACCTGCTGGTTACAAAATACATCTTCAATATTTGGTGCTTAATATCCTTCTATGGTACCACTGGCATGGAAAACATTTCATCATACCCCATATATACTATCTGACTTGACTACAAATGCAACCAGAATGCTTCACTGAGCACTTTTACTGCAGTAGTAGCATTTCAGTTTTGCAGTGGAGCAAAAGAAGTAACACATACCACACACACACATACACACATGTAACATACACACTCTTCCTCTTGAGCTCTAGTTCTGCTCCCTGTGAATGCCCCAACATTTTTTATTTTCAGAAACATAGCCCATAACTACTTGTTCATTGTTTCTATATACTATTTGATGCAAAATTCTGTCTGTCTCCTTTTCTACCCCATCCTAAAATAGCTTTCTCTACCTTATAAAATCAAGTTTGTTTTCTAAAAGTGTGACTTTTGTTTCTTCTTGATTGGAACTTGCTGGACCTCATGTATATAGGTCACCTACAATTTTCAGAAACATCTTTCAGTACTAGCTGCATTATGTTTTAGTAGTAGCAGTATTAGACTGTGCTTATAATAGAGACTGAAATCCTGTTGTGGTTTAGGAATGGTACTCCCCATTCAGTGTCCCCAGCGAGAATCTCCAATCCATGTGCTGCTCTCTGGCTCCTCTGCTTTTCCCTCCCCTTTGCCCCTGTGGTGGGATGGAGTGGCAAATTGGAGGCACAAATGGTAGAACTGATGGGCTGAGGTAAGAACAATTTACTGGAAACAGCAATGAGATAAGAAAACAAACAGTAACAGCAACAATATTAACAACAAAAGTGCATGGAAGAGAGAGTGATTCATATGGTAAAATGCTCACTGCAGAGCCCAACCTGACTGCATCCATGCTGCCCCAACCAGAAAAGAGCCATTCCTTCTGGAAAAAAACTCCCTTTCCCTTGCCCCCAGCAATGATCTGAGGTGGTACAGAACAGCTTCTGGGTCCTGGCCATGCCCCCTCCTGGCTACTGCCAAAATGAACGTTGTCCTGGCTGGAACCAAGACAAGGCCTTCAAGAAAACACAGCTTTTCCCACCAATACGGAGTAGGATAAACATTGTTTTTCAACCTGAATTGGCAGCAGATCTGTACACCTGTAGCCTGTTAATATATGTTAACCCATTAATATTTGAGAGCATGTTTCTCTGGTGTAAATATCTTTAAATAGGCAATATATTCCCTGATAGACTGCCTCTCCCTTCTCCTTTCTCCCCCACATTTGATTGTTCCTACATATGTTGTAGGCATTAATTTTAATATTCCAATCAATCAGATCTTCCCAGCAGGTGTCAGTAATAACAATTAGGTCAAAATATGCTCCCAAATGAGCAATTCAAGCTCCTCTTGTTTATTATGCAAGCTTCTAATATTGATGTATAGATGATTACAGAATTTCTTCTTCTTGGTTTTGTTGGTATCTTGATTAATCCTGTTCTTGACATATTAATTTGATGTTGAGTGAAAGCTCATTTTCCCTCTCTTTTCAGCTTCCTTACATGTTTCAGGGCAGCTCCTCATTAATGCTCTGTCCTTCAAAAGAAACAAGGCACAAAGATAGGATCAGTGACTCCCAGTTCTCTCTCTGAGCTGTGGTCCCTAACACTTCTCCTCAAGTCATTATTCCTCTGCAGAAAGTGGCCAGCTGTATCTTCAGAGCTGCAGGGTAGGAGCCTGCCAATGGACAGCAGCTCTAGAGGAATTGGGCAGCAGTAAACTGCTTCCCTCAGCAACTCATTTGTGTGCTCCTACAGTGGTAATGTGGCTGGGTTTCTGCTGAGGGCTTTCAATCAGGCTTGCAGCAAAAGCATCCATCTGTGTCAAGGTGAAGTTTGGTCTGCCCTGAGGCATGGCTTGGAAAGGCAGCTATGCTGTATATTTGTATTCATCACTGTTCCCAGTGAAGAGGGGGGAGCTTGTGGAGAGCTGCAACTCCTCAGTAGCCATGTACAGATAGAATTCCTTTGCCTAGGAAAGCCCCTCTGAAAATCAATTCCTAACTGGTTTGGGATCATAATGATTTTTACTGTATCTCATGGGATCAACTGATCGCAAAAAAGTTTTGAAAAAATAGGAAGGGCCACAGCAAATCCTCTTCTGCAACCCGAAGTACAGAAGAACCCCCACCCCATGATCTGACTGTGATTCCCTCAGTACAGCTAGCACTGGAAATTCCTCTCAAAATACCACAGTCCACAGAATTGCACATTAAGGACTGCAATCCACTCCAGAGCTTAGTGACTTATCTTACATTCCATTAACTTTTAGGGCAACTTTAATGACACACTTAGTTAAAACGGAGATTGTTCCCATAATTTGAAACAAACCTGCAGACCTGCCCTTTTTGTCTGTAAGTATGTATTTAAAGATAACACTACTCTTAGCTCTCCCAAACTTTTGGCAAGTGATGTCTTGAATTCTCTTGGCCGTGCCGCTGGATGGAATGCAAAAGCAATATTTGGCAGTGTGGAAGGTCCTGCTCTCTTATCCAACCACCCAGCTGGCTTAAAAGCAAAGCCTGGCTTGGTACAGCAGAGATCTATACCTGGCTGAAAGGTCCTTTCTGTGTGCAGTGTGGATCACACACTGCAGCTTCAAGCATGCTTCAGTAAAGGCACCAGCCTTTGGAATTGGATTTTGCAAGAACGGGCATTACAGGCTTAACAGAAGGATGACGGGTCTACTTACGACTGAAGTGCCTGGAGGAGGGGAGTTTGAAGATTGATTCCCTAACCACAACCCAGCCAAGGTGATAGGCTCGCCCAGTGCTTATGATAATGACAACGTGTACACTTACAAGCAAAGGATGTGAGGACATGCACTTTAAGGCTCCCTACCACCACTGCCCTTGTTAGGTGATAGGTATTTCACACACCTGAGAGCTGGAACTTCTGGTTTGCTTCTGTGAATACGACACCATGGATAATGGTGGGAAAAGCTGGCACATTGCAAGACTAGATCAGCATTCACACTGCGGAAACCTCCAGTTAGAGAACTCCATTACCCATTCACTCCAGTGCCCTGCTTCAATGCAGCTAACACATTTTTTCTCCAAAGGAAGACACAACAGCTTCAGAGTAAGCATCAGGGAAATTTAGCATGACTAGATGATGGTGGAAAACAGAGGACATGAAAGTCACCAGATGCCAAGGGAGGTGTCCCACAATTTCACGAACACACTGGACACCTTTCTGCAGGCCCAGTGCAGGGAATATGAGATGAATCCGTCCTCATTTGCTACCTATCCTGTGAAAGAGGGAAAAGGAATCTGTCTTTATGTACCCCGGGCTCCAGTATCCTTCCAAGCATGCTCCAGCATCCCTGAAAAACCTGCTTAGAATAAGTCTTCACCAACAGAATGCCTGGACATTTAGGGCCTTTGCCTCTGCCTTTATAAAACTTTGCTGAAAAAACAGCATTTCTTGCTTGTTTTATTTCAGTGTTAATTTTACCTACATCCTATTAAGGTAAGGTTAATTTTACCTTATCCTATCGAGTAGGATATTGACAGAAATAAACGGGGCTATTTGAAGCTAAAGTGACACTCAGAGACAAGCCACGTGATGGAATCTGCACTTAAATCTAAGTCACACACCATTACAGAAATAGGTAAAAGCCGTGATGCTACCTCCTATCCAGGGTGCTAATCACCATCAAGTTTCTGCAAGTCATATTAAAATACATTAAAACAAATCAGTAGCACTATTACAAATTAAAATAGAAAATATTCGAGGCTCTAAACTGTATGTGTTTATTCCACCCTGACTGTGTGACAATTACTGGATAAGTGTTGTCCCCAGTGAGGAGAAGGAACAGATGGCAGCCTGCTAAAAAGCACATTCTGTATATCAATTTATTAATTACTAAATGCAATCTGCTAGACGTTCATCACAAGATACTTCAGCTATTAAATTTCAGAGGGATTAGAAATTCAAAACAAATTATTTTAATAATAATTAACTTAGCTATATGTATTGCAAGCATGTTATTTCCTTAGCTTAAAAGCCTAAAATGATTGGGTGCCATCTGTCTAGCTACCATTACAACTTTTTTAATACCAAAAGGGCATTTTGCTCAGGTACACAGACAAACACTGAACAAAACAAATTAAAAATTAATGTTATGGGCATAGTACGACACTTAGAAATCTCACCCTTGTTGGTTGATTACTAGAGCACAGAACCTGCCTCTTTTAGGACTTGTGATTTGTTTCTGAGAGGCTGGCTTGAAAAGCCTTTACCATTTGTTAGCTCTTTCGTGGTGAATGTAACAAATGCTGATGGTTTTCAACACATTCTTGCAAAGGCCTTACTATATCACAAAGTCAACATCACAGCTGTGAGCTGGCAATCTACCTTTTTATGTACGTGTGACAGCCCGAGAATCATTTTTCGTGCTCCAATCTACAAGTTGTGGAAATACATCCAGCAGGTCAAATAGTGTTGCAATTTACGACTGGCAGAGATGAACACAAATCTGAGCCTGTACCTGCTCCTTCTCCAGTTCTGCCTCAAACTCTAACAAAACACTGATTAAACAAAGGGCCTAATTTTATGACTGTATTCTTCAGAACAGGAAAATTGCAGAATGATTCATGTGAGAATAGAGAAAGAAGCCCACATCTTAGATGCAAATTTAAAGGATCCCACCATCTTCAGCCATGACCCCAGCTAAACAACTTTTTTAAGTCTGAGTCTCTGCTCTCTGACATTGCCTTCTGTAGGGGTGAAACATAATGGTAGAGTATTGAGGGGTTTGAAATTTCTCTCGTTTCTGAATTAACAATCATATAGTCTTCTTAGAAGTGGCTCAGGATACCCATTGCCACAAGTGACCAATTGCTTGGTTTCATTACTACAATTTTTATTATGCTAATTGAAGTTTCAGACTTCTGAAATTAGAAAAATGGGTAATTTTATTATGACTCAATGCTAACAGAGCATAGAAAATGGAACTAGCTCATTCAGAATGTCACAGGGCAAGTAGACAATTGTGTCATCCTTAAAAATTATATTACTTCATCTCATTCTGGCATACTGCAAAAATTCTCCCACTCTTAATTCTTTTCCTAAAACCTAGTATCTTTGTAACAGTAAACATGATTTGTGGATAACCTGAACCAGTAGTTCCATGGTCTTTAGCTGTTTCTTCTTGTAGCACATGAAAAAAAAAGTAGATTTAGAAACAATTGACAAATCCACAAAAGTCCTCTTCCTCAAAGATAACTTCTAAGGCAAGATATTGTCTGAAACTGTCTTTGAGGAAGAGGACTTTTGTGAATTTGTCAATTGTTTCTAAAACTTTTTTTTTTTAAACATAGAAATGAATGCATTACGATCATACAGTTTTGGAGTAGGAGGGAGAATCTGCATGAAGTCAAGTTCCAGAATCATTAATGAGACTGTTCTGCAATGAAATGCAGATAATGAAAAAGAACAGTGTGAATCAGTAGCACAAATCTTAACTAAACATGAGGCCAATAGCTTATTTCAGCAGTGGAGACTGTCTCAGGCAGAGCTACAACAACTGAAGAGCACAACTCGGATGCTTTCCCAGTACTTTTCTTTCAAAGTTAAAAATCCACCAGCAAACAGTGCATCTGCACAGCACTTGCAATGCTTCCTGAATGCACACAAGCAGCTGTGCTCATCCATTCCGTGTGTGCAAGCATCACTGGTGCATACACAATCACACTAATTGCATGTTTAAGAAACACAGCAAGCACTGATTCTGTGATTAACATCTGGAAATGCAAATCCTAGGAAGAAAACACAGGTCTCTAAGCCAGTATGTCTGCTTGCTTGCTGGTTCTCTCTCGCTTACCCTTGCATTTTTCCACTTGCATCGAAGCTCATGTTTCCGAGCAGTAGCTGTACCTAACCCATAGGGCACAGAGGCTCCCCAGGGAATTAGGTTCCCTTTGGAGCACCCTTATGCAAGAGTATGAGATTAAACATTCCGGCATGGGTGATTATTATATCTCAGTATATCCTGACTTCCACCAAAAGAAAATGGACCAGGATGCAGTTCTGCAGCAGACAGTCCCATAGCTGAAATAACCAGGGAGGCAGGACTGTGGAGGGCACTGTGGAGCACCTCTACCCTGCAGGTCACCCTCTGCCTGGGTTCCTATCCTTTCTTCTTGTTTGGATTCCAAACAATGCATCTCCATCCTCAATATGTCCATCACTCTTCTAGAAGTTTGGTTTTAGTTCTAAATTCCCTTAAATTGTGATAAATCTTTTTGGGTTTTAATGTTTTCATGTCACATTTTTACAGCTACTTGAATTATGGAACAAAACAAATTCCAGATACAAAAATATCCTTGAATTTTCAGCCAGAGCAGAGTTCAATAACCAAAGCAACAGTGGATTCCATCCTTTGAAGGTTTGTTTTCAGACACAGAAAATGGCTCAACATGCTGAAGACTAACCAACTGTCCCGCAGAAGTATTACCCAACACCCGGTTCAGTGAGGAAGATGCACAGGGACAGGAATAATTCGACGTGTCACAAATAGCCTAGATGTATTAAAAAAAAAAAAGGAAGAAGAGCCAAGCAGGATATTCAGTTTCTCATTGTTTAAATTTCCTTTTTCTTAACCTAAAATTGAGAACTAAACCCAACTGTTTTCATACTGAACAGAAGAAAGAACATTTCAGTTGGCCCAAAGGCACTCAGAAGAAACCCCAATAAAAGAAGGGCTAATGTCACAAAACTGCTGGAGGACAGAGTGGGTACATTGTTCCTTCTTAATTCAATACCCAGGCAGTGCAGAAACTCACCTGGGGCCAAGGGAACCAGATTCAATTCTTTCTGCCTGAAGTGAACTGAATCTACATATTCCACCTCCCAAGACAATGCACCAACTACTTCTGCAAGGTATCGAGGGACCACCAAACCTCCTAAGCCGACGGAATTCTATTTTGCATAAATAATTCAAATGCACTGGCATGCTGAGCCCCAGCTAAGAAAGCCTTTCCATAGCACAAATCCTTCCTCCCCATCTCTTTGTCCCAGGCTCAATGAACATTTAAAGTGAGAACAAAAAGAAGAGCAATGACAAAGGGAAACCCATTTGGGCCTTTCTTACCAGGACAGGTGGATTTGGGTTCAGCCTCCCGCCTCAAATCAAGCAACAAGTATATTTGAACATGGACCTTTCACCTCTTCAGTGAGCAGGCAACAAAACATAGCATGTTCTGGCCTACGGTTTTCCAAACTGCTCATAAAGCTGCCCAAAAAATCCTGACATCTATCACTTGGCTGCCAATCTCTTCCAGACCAACACAGCGACTTTTACAGGGGACTTTAACTGGGATTTTTGTATGCAGTTGGTAAACACTGAAAAAAACGCCAAACCCAACTAATCTCAACAGCATTCAAACTTTCCTAAAACTGTTCTAAAAATAAAAGTGAAACATGGACTAAATTACTATCATCTGTCTCCTACAAGAACTGCATAGCAGTACCAAAGCAAGAAAGCTGGGCTTCCAGGGAGCAGCTGTAGTGGAATAACAGGCTGGGTAACAAAGCAGCAAGGAGAAGCAAACAGAGCTGGGGAAAGAGTGTGAAGCATCAGAAAAGTCACCTGTGGAGGTAAGAAGAGGAAGTGTTTGAGCAGAAAATTGTTCCTTCAGACACTGCCCCGAAAGGAAACATAGGTGAGAATGGCCCTGTGCTAGCAGCAGCCCAGGAATTTATTGGTAGCATCTTATTAAGGGGGAGGGAAATGCCTCCCCTTCATCTCCATACAGGAAAAAAGAGGGAGCTAGCTCCTGATTTTTGAACAGTTAACTATTGCATTTAGCTACACAGTGATGCCATTGATGGTTTTCCACAAAAACACATTTTCATGTAACTATACAAGATTTACAGTACTTCAAAACTCAGTCCCATCAGTATGAAATGCAACACCTTCTTAATACTACCAAAGCCTAAAAGCAAAACAGTTTTTCTGTGTCTGCATATATCTGTGTGTCACATTTTTCATTCTATATGTATTCTTGCTAGTAGTATCAAAGATAGAATTAAGATAATTTTTTTTTTAAATCCTTGGAAGAAGATTAAGATGTGCTGAAAGATGGGGACACGTCTACTACTACCACCTATGCTACATCCCCTCTTTGAATATACAGCTTTGAGCAGAAAAATATTTTAGTAAAATACTTTATATAAATAGATATCATAATGCAATTGTTATATATTTTAGCCAACAAGCTTGACCAAGGATAAGGTAACAACTGGATGTTATAGATACTAAGGAAATAAATGCAAGGGAAAAAAGGGTAAGAAATTTATTGTGAATGGACATTTTCTGGAGAGAAATACAGGTGAAATAGGGATTTAAATATTGCACTACATTGCTGGTAACAAACGAAAAATTATATAGGTCAAATCTGAAAGAACAATATTGGTCAAATGAGCAGTACAACCTATTCCTCTGACAGTACTATTCTGATGATAACGCTGCAACATTAAAGCTTATTTTAAGTGCCATAATTTTCCCTCTATTCATGTGATATACAGTAGCCATGTGCATATATTATGTGTATAAAACTGACACACATTAGTTAAAAAGAAAGACCAAAAGCAAATATAAGTGCAGTCTGGTACTCACCTCCTTCTCCTGACCCAGAGCCATTATCTGAAAAAGAAACAGAGGGGGAGAAAAAAAAAGAAAGCAAATGAAAATATTGCTCCAGGAGCAGCTGTTTATTCAGGAACTTGTCACTGTAAAACATTACACAGATGTTACATTTCATGAGCCAGCTGTATAAACAAACATCCCACATAAGGTCTGGCGTCCTTTAATATGGTTTGTCCATACTCACTGTGCCTTAGTCTCTCTCTTCCCTGTCAAGATGTTACTCAAGGAACAGCATTATTCAAAACTGAAACTAAATTGCTTTCTTAGCCTCTTTTCAACTGTTAGAGATTAAAATTTGTTAAACCCAAAAGAGATGAAGAATACAAAATCCAATTTTTGGAATGTTTCTTTTTCCTTACCCTCCAGCCCTGGGAGTGGTACTTCAAGGAGTAACACATTAATCCCCTGACTGCAGAAGTACCTCCAGAAGACAACTAGTCCTCCAAGTAAAGCTGATTTAAGTCATCTAATGACAAAATAGCTTCTCTCAGCTGAGTCAATCACTTCGTATCAAGATGCTCTAACAGCATAGTTATTTCACTGACATTTGACTGACTGGATTAGCATCTGATGAGTGACAGCTTTCGACTGGATCCCATTTGCATTAGCAGTTCAAGTGTCAGCAGGACTTGAGCTTCTTCACCACCCCCGGCCAACTAACTCTACTTCAGAGCACTGTGGAGCTGTTTAGGGATTTTGCATGCACATCCCTCTGGGCAGCACTCTGCACAGGCTTCAGCTAGCACGGCAGTAAAGACAAGCCCTTTAACACATGTTCTAAGTCACAAAACTTCCTGTCTTTCTTGCTCAAAGGAGGAGGAGAGGAGAGAATGGAATTGCAATACTGTCAGTGAATTGTTCCCCATTACCATTAGATTAGCTTCTCTGGAAGCTGAGGAGAGGAGTAGAGCACACACTCTGCTCATCCCACATCTCTCCTTTCATGCCAGCTTTGGTGATGGAGAAGGCAGCTGAATTTATTTGCAAAAAACTGAAAGAAGAAGGAGGCCAGACAGAGAGAGGAGTGGGAATCTTACTTCCACAAATGAGGTCGTTGTTCACATCAGAGGAAAAACCAAACGCTCTGTTTGCTCAGTTCCCTCCCCTGCTTTTCTTTAAGGAGATGTATTTCTAGGAATAATTCCCTCTAGTGCGTGGATGTAAGTGTGAAATTCCACGTTACCGGGTCACTTAACACATTGAAAATAATCTCCTGTCACATGGAGTATCAGGAATAGAGATTTATTTTTCTTTTGCCTTAATTTTCCTTTCTTTCCTCCTATACCACTATTTGATGTCTAGCAGACTGAACTTATTACCTTACAGAAATTAGCGCAAAAACAGGCAGGTTTGTTTTGCCATCGATAGTGACCCACTTTACTGACAAAGCAGGCAATCCCATATAAAATGTCATTGTTGAGTCACTGAGAAATATGCCTTATGGATGCAGTATTGCTTCATTAAGAAATTTGAAGGAGTATAATTTACTTATATGAGTTAATATATAGGCTTATTTGTGGTGGTGAAATTGTGTCATAAGCTGTTTTGGGGGAGAGAAAGCTGACATACAAACATGAGTAAGTTCAACATGTAATTCATGTGAAAGACAAAGGGTAAAATGTCTCGAAGAAGCTTGACTTGTTCCATATTTTTATTTCCCACTCCCCTGACTGTTTCCCCCTGCGTGTTCAGCCCTGAGGTGAGAAATGCTGCTCAGCCCCAGCGTGAGGGGCTCTGGCTGTGTCCTGTGTGTGTGGGGCAGGGAAGGTACCACCACACCCATGGAGAGTGCCCTGTAAATCATAGAGCTGATGCTCAGACCATCCCTCTCTATAGATCATTGGCTTGATATACACGAAGTCCACTTAGCAGGACATCACAGATTCATTTCCACTTCTCTGGACTTTCAGTTCTCAAAAAATGATTTAAAAAAAAAAGTGTCATCCTCTATAACACGGTATCATTTTCAACTTTTCCCTGCAAGCTGTGCTAGGACTCTTGTCTCCAGGGTAACCATGCTAAACTAAACTGGTGTTCCTGCTTTTTTTTTCCCCTGAGCCTTGGCTAGATTTTCCCAGGCAGCTGCTGGTTAAAAGAGTAGCATTTTTTCCCAGCTTACTTGGACAAGCAGCCCTGCTCTTTTCAGGCCACTAATGAATTCAGGGTTTTCAAAAGTTGTCTCCCCATGCACCAAGATCTGTTAAGAATGATGCCCAAATAAATAAAGATGCTGGGCACAAACAGCATTCCCCCAGCCACTGGTCAGTAATTAGAGAAGGAGTGATTGACCTCTATCTTTACTTAAGCCACCCTTTTTCAAGTAGATTTATAAAGATTGAGAACAGCCCGGACAAAGACTTGGGAGTGCTGGTGGATGAGAAGCTGGACATGAACTGGCAATGTGCACTGGCATCCCAGAAAGCCAACCATGTCCTGGGCTGCAACCCAAGCAGTGTGGCCAGNGCCCGGACGAAGACTTGGGAGTGCTGGTGGATGAGAAGCTGGACATGAACTGGCAATGTGCACTGGCATCCCAGAAAGCCAACCATGTCCTGGGCTGCATCCCAAGCAGTGTGGCCAGCAGGGTGAGGGAGGGGATTCTCCTTCCCTGCTCCACTTTCCTGAAACTCTACCTGGAGTGCTGCATCCAGCTCAGGGGTCTGCAGCACAGAAAGGATATCAACCTATTGGACTGAGTCCAGAGAAGGGCCACCGAGATCATTAGAGGCATGGAGCACCTCTCCTGTGAGGAAAGGCTGAGAGAATTGGGTTTGTTCAGCCTGGAAAAGAGAGGGCTTTGGGATGACCTAATTATAGCCTTCCAGTTCCAGAAAGAAGCCTACAAGAAGGATGGAGAGGGACTCTGTACAAGGGCATGTAGTGACAGGACAAAGGGGAATGGATTCCAACTGACAGTAGGTTTAGATTAGATATTAGGAAGAAATTCTGCTGTGAGGGCGGTGAGGCACTGGCACTCCAGAGAAGTTGTGGATGCTCCATCCCTCGAGGTGTTCAAGGCCAGGCTGGATGGAGCTCTGAGCAACTTGGTCTAGTGGAAGATACCTCTAACCAGGGCCGTGAAGTGGGAACTGGATTATCTTTAAAGTCCCTTCCAAATGAAACCATTCTATGATTCTATAAAAATATGCTAATACATAAATATACAGGCTTCTGCTGCAAGCTGCTTTTATCCATAAAGTAGTTTCTGGATAAAATACACAAAGAAGAACTTGGATCAGACACAGCATCTGGATGCTGTAAGCACTCAGCTACAGTCAGAATCTCCTTTTTTTGTTCTTTCTGAACGGGAGCCATTTCTGTACTGTGGGTCTGCTTTGGTGCAGAGGCAGAAAAAACTCCCCAAAACCAAAAATGCTTGCAGCCTCTCTCATTCAGGAGGGATGGCTTTTAACTCAAACTAGCATGAAAATTGAACCCATCTCTTCGCCATTTAGGGCAACAGCTCCAAACTGCTAAGTACAAACAGGAGGGCAAACAGTCCACTGACAAATTTTAAGGAAGCGGACCATTCCATAAGCCACTCCTAAGAGAATAATTCCTGTCTTTGTTTCTAGTTCTGCAAATAGCTTTCTTCTCATTTTTTTTTTTTTAAACTTAGAAATCCCAGCAGAAAGCAATGGACTGTGGCTTCCAAATATATACAGTACATGGAGAAATTGCAAGTATAATCAAATACTAGATCATTGTGTGGTTACATTTTCATGTGCATATAATATAAATCTGGCAGCAGTCAAAATCAATATTAAAACCTCTATATGCAGACCCAAAATTTCAGCCATACATTCTCTTTCATTTCTCTAAATAACCATTTTTAATGTCAAAACTTGCATTTTGTTTATTCCTAAAACACCATATAATTGACTCTTTTTTAAACATTGCTTATTTTAGAATCTTGAAACTCTGACAGCCTTCCGACAAAGGAAATAAATAAATAAATCACCTATGTCTGTAAAAATTTAATCAGAATATTACCTGCCAAGAAACAGAATAATGATTTAGTGACTAAATCACTCAGTATAGTCTGTTCCAGTGCAGTAGCTACAGAATGTATCAATCCCTAGCAAATGGGAAGTATTCTATTCTTGTATGAGATTCAGAAATCTAGTACACTTTAAATATTAAACAGTTGTTATAACACTGAGGAGGAATTTCATGCTACTGTCTTGGGTGCATCCCGCCAGGATGAAGCTTTGCTCTGAAAAAAAAAACTCTGATAGGAAACTGCTGAATCTATACTTGTCTCCCAGTGACGCCTTAGAACAAAATATTGAAATAGCAAATTCAAAGGCACCCAGTGAAAATCAATGGGGGTCTACAAAATATTTTTTAATTTCAGTATCTGATTGTCCATTATATGTGTAACAGATCAAGAGCACAAATACGTTGCTGTCTCGGCAGGGCATGGAGAGGTTCCGGATGATGGCTTTTATCATCCAATATTTTCACGCCACCCGAAGCACATCAGACACTCAGGGAGCAGCAGGTACCATTCTAGTGCAGCTCTGCCGAGGCACTTAAAGTTGCAGCAGTGTAAGTGCAGTATGCAGCCTGAATCACTACCTCAGTTTCACAGATGTGTTTTCAGTACTTTATGGAGCGTTGTGTTTCAGCATGCTTCTTAATCTGTTACACTAAGTGCTAAAAATTATGCTGCATTTCCTGGGTTTTATGTAGAACTTAGAGAAAAGGAGAGGAAGGTTGAAAAAAAATGCCCGTACTAGCTGAGTAATGTGGTAATTAGCTTCCAGCAACCTGAGGCTGAGAAGAATCGATTTTTCATTTTGAAATTTCTTTTTCTTGGTAGAGTAGAATGCATATAAAACAAACACTTTTTGTTGTTCCAAAAACATTATCCTAGAATTTTGGTTTAGTGAGATAAAGAAACTTTCATGCTGTGTGTCAATTTCTTAAAATGATTAGGGCATGAAAAAAAAAATATTATTTACTTATACATCCTCTGTTCAAACCATCATATTTCTTGGGTGTTGTTATAGTAATATGTGAGTCCTCCAAAACTGGATTGCATTTTTTTCCTCTTTCTGCCACATCTGGAGAGTGGCAGTCAGGACGACCAGTGTCACTTATTGGATGCCACACTAATTTTGTATATGCAAAAAATAAAAGTCCTAAAGAAATGGCTAATTTGGAGTCTGCTCCAAATTTGTTGAGAGCCTTTTGATGAATATCAAGGCTCCTCTATAAACACCACAGAAGCATTCATAATCTATTTTCTCAGATAAAGTATTTCAACTTGTAATGTTTATTTATTAATCTGTTAGCATATCAGAATATATATCAGACTTCTTATCTAGCAAAAGTTTCTATTCCTAAAGAGGACTCGGGTTTTCCACATTTTTTCATTCTGTGAAAAGCACTAAAATTTTAATTGCTGGAATTAAGGGCAAAACTAAAGAGCTAACTATAAAACATCATTCATTAGTGACACAAAGTGATGTATTACATACCAGAATAACAAGGTCCTCTTGACACCATTGTTATCTCTTTCTGGTGCTTGCAAGCAGCTCTCCTGAGGAAGCATTCATTTTGGTAAGTGTCTCCATTTGATCCACAAACTGGAATATAGTTTGTGTGACACTGGAAAAGAAATTATAAAATAACCCAGTCACGCAGAAATCAAGTGATTAATCTCAACTGCATATTAATACACATTAAGATAGTTGTGTCACTAACAGCAACTTATAACCCTTTTCGTTAAAGAACGATTTGAAATGTATTAGTTTTTCAGTATCACTGTATGTATTCCTCTTGGATCACTGAAATAATAGTCTAATTCCACATGGACTGAACATAGGAAATCAGTACCAAAGATTAAAAGCACAAAATAACTATGGTGGGACTTTGTACTGTCTAGAGGGAATATGTCAGGCATCTAGAAGTATTTGAAGGATAAACACTGAGGAAGGAGAAAACTTCTTCAAGATAATACAAGAAAGTATGACTATGCACACGGGGATGAAACCGGGCAAAGGAGAATTTAAGGAGAACAGTGCTTAAGGGGAGATTTGCTGACCTTTTTGGTCAGAACATTCTTATGAAGGAGGTGGAAAACAATCACCATTCTCATTAAATTCAAGAGCATCATGAGTCTTTTACTTGGTCAACAACTATAATAATGCTTTTCTATTACTACACTGAAAAATTTAAATCTTGAAGTTAGTAGAATTTGGTACAAATAAAAAGAAGGAAAGGTATAAAAAAAAATTATCATTCAGAATAGCTTTTGCAGAAGCTGCCTGTATTTTGCTGTTTTCTCAAATTCTAAGAGACATGGGTTATAAACCCCTTGTACGCATAATGTGCATTGAAATGCTGGGACCACCAATCTGCCAAACATCCAAGAGTGCTGCATGACTTCCTGCTGAACTGGAGATCCAAACCCAGCTTCACAGCATGGAAAAGGAGATATTTCCCTGTTTGGGGGTGCAGTGGTTACTGTAATGTCAGACACTTTTTGCATCTTCAACACCCCAATGTATAAAGAACTCAACCAAAAACAAAAACCAAGAAGCAATGATGAAACACAGAATACCCACCAAATTTCTTAAACACACAAAGTTTATGATTAAACTGGTATAGTTCAACCCATGATAGTGCATGCTGAAACAACATTAGTTAAGCTAAAATGACTTAAAAGTACAAGAGTTTCTTCTCCAAATTTCAAATGAGAATCTCTCCCACAACAGTTTCTTTGTATTTTGACATATGTAAAGGTCAAAATACTCAGTTGTTAAAACATAATTTTGAAGGGTATTACCCTCCAATCCTTTGTCATCCTGCCATAGGTGATCAACTGAGAACGAACTAAGCAGGTACTGACAGAAATAAATCATGCTGCCAGCTCTGAAAATTATTTCTAACAGTTTTGTAATACTTTCCCATAGTAAGTAGCTCTCAGACAGTCAACCACAGCCATCAGTCCTGTCACAAGCCATACTGAACAGTCATTTCCAGAGAATAATTAATAGGCAACTCCTGAGGAGGAAAATACTTTCCAATAGATAATTCTCTGTTCAATAGATAATTCTCAATTCTCCTTAAGTCTCTGTGTGATGTTTTAAATTTGTAGATTTCCGTCCTGAGGATACAGAATGAAAAGTAAAGAGATTCCTTTTTTACAGTTTGGTAAGCATTTAGTGATTTGGTACAGTACAGCCAAAAGTTCTCCTGCGAGCATCCTTCAGGAGTAAAGTTGTTTTCTTGTGAGGAAGTCCTCTAATACCTCAAATGACCAAAAGGGAGAGCATCTCTTCATGGACAGGATCTGCTCAGCACAATGTGCCATGGGAAAAGCCTTCCGAGCTCCATCCCGTGCTGTGTGATTTCAGAGTTCCCAACATCTGAACGGGCTGTAAGATTTGCTTATTGTCACTTTGCTCCTTTTCCTATTCTGTCTTAATAAAGCAGTTATTTTATTAAACTGATTGTTGTCAAGCCTTTCTGACTGAGATTGAAAGAGAGCCCCAAGATGTCTCTCCCTCTCTCCTCACCTCACCTCACCCTTACTTTCCCCACTGGTTCATAACACACTCATTAGATGTTGATCAGATTTTCATTCAGGTTTTGTAAAACTTATCCAAAATACAGCAAAAGACCTTTCAGCCTGCAGAGCTCTTGCTGCCATGACATTATAGCTGTTTCAAACAAGTTGAAATTTGTCATCCATTTTCCTCAATCTGAAAGAAGTTTGTGTCAGTCTTGGCCCTAGTTCAGGGGTGGCTGTGAATCGTGCCACTCTGCTCCCCAAAACACCCCTCTGTCAGGCAGACCTCATCACAGTCTACAACCTTCTCATGAGGGGAAGAGGAGCAGCAGGGTTTGATCTCTCCTCTGTGGTGACCAGTGACAGGACCTGAGGGAATGGCCTGAAGCTGTGTCAGGGGAGATTTAGATTGGATATCAGGAAGTTTTTCACCCAGAGAGCAGCTGGGCAGGCACTGGAAGAGGCTCCCAGGGAAGTGGTCACAGCACCAGCCTGGCAGAGTTCGAGGAACATTTGGACAGTGCTCTGGGGTACGTGGTGTGACTCTTGGTGATGGTCCTATGCAGGGTCAGGAACTGGATTAGATGATCCTTATGGGTCCTGTTCAACTCAGCATATTCTGGGATTCTGTGATGTCCCCTCCAGCAGGAACATCTCATCTGACCACAACCTGAATCCCAGACCAATTTAATTTTGCAACTCTCTTGTTAGGGTACATTTTTCTAAAAATTTTAGAAATTTTTAACAACTTAAGAAATGCCTTGCTGTATGGGACCAGTGGCACAGTTATCCAGCTCTGCTGTAGCTGTGATGAATAGGAAACACACTTCAGGCAGAACAGGCTGATATTTCCACATCTTCCTTTCAGTGCCTCTTCAGCTGAACCACTGTACACAAATATGTCTATTTTCCTTTCAAAGCCTTGCAACGTCAGAAAAAAATTAGCTGGCTCTTGGATAGTCTTGCATGTGAAGAAGCTGACAGTTTGGGGTGGGTGTTGCCTGGAATATTTCGGTGCTCCTAGTTGCAGCAAATTGAGTAAGCTCAATTAAGTTTAAGAGTTACAGGAAGAATGTCAGCTTGCTATGTCGGAAAAACACAATACCTTCTCCTCATCCTTAGACTTCTTTCCTAAGAGTATGGAGTAAATTTTTCAAGAAGTACAAGTAAACATGCAAGTAGCTTAAAAAAAGCTTTTTTTTTTTTTTAAATGGGCTCTTCAAAACAAAGTAACAGTTTATCACATGGACTAGTTCTTTCTTTTTATGTCTCCAAGACCTGGATATTAAGAAGTCACAAAATTTACTACCTACAGAAAATAAGTGAAACTTCTGGCTATCACAGGGTTGTATTTCTTTTTTTTTTTTTTTTTAATCATTACTGAGATTTTATTTTACTATTTTCATAAATAAATGTTACAGACAGACTGAAGACAGATGAAAAAACCTCTTCTCATAAGAATTTTTTCTGCCTTTAAAAGGCAGTTGGATCAATGCCCCCAGCACAGGTAAACAGCACCCCATCAAAACCAGCTCTGAAACGCTGCAATCCAAAACCAGTGTAAGATCATATACACACTGTTGCTATTCTGGTTCCCCTTGATTTATTATTTATTGGAACTGAACACACAATAATTTTTAAAACACTGAAAGACAGCCCACTCCAGGTTTTGCTGATAACACTGCCAGCTCTTCCAGTTTTACCATGAATGTTGTACATAATATTTGATACATCTGTCCTGCTAGAAACTGTGAAAAGAAAGAACTGCTGTATTGCTTTTTCTCTAAAAACATTGGTGGCAGGAGGGGGGGAAAGATTATCATGATAGTTATAAAAACTGTAAACTAAAGACTCAAAACCCGACATTGCTAATTGAACTTGCTTTTTACTTCTTTTTAAAAGCTCAGAAGACATTTTTATCATTTTTTTCCTGAGAGGGATTAATTCACTGTTTTAATTCATAACCTTTATGATCACTGCTGACCCTGCTATTATCTGATCAAATCAGTGCCGTTGAAAAAGGAGCTTATGGTTAGACTCCGTAAGCCTGTTGCTGAGTGGAGTTTTTGAAGCAGTGACTCTACAAATACTTCAATACACCTGAAAGATTTGTCAGAAACAGCAAACAAAAAGATGAGCAGCCCTTACCTGGAACTGACACGCACATTTCAAGCCATCGCCCTCTTCCTTGCACACTCCCCCATATTTACATGACGATTCATCACACACTCTTACGTCAGATTCCCTTACATTTAGCTCTGCAAAAATATAGAAAAAGGAGACAATTAAAAATTTGTAAGGTGAGTAATTTTGAGGACTGCATTGTCCTTAAACACTCTGAGCATCCCTGCTGCCTTACTCCCCTATAGAAACGAAAGGAAACATGCCAGAGCTATTCCCCAGGCTGCCCTGCATGGGCTCAGTCCTGACCCTGGGCTCCTCTCCAGGGGCAGGTCCTGCTCCCCAGAGGCAGCTTTGCCTGGTTGGCAGAGTGGTTGTGGCTAGGTGCTGATTCACCAAATAAACAGATACTGAGAAAGGATGTGTTTATACTGCCCAAATTCTCTTCCATGTTTCCCCTGATGGGGATGCCCCAGTATAAAACCTTTCTCTACAAAAGTTGTTTCTAGCAGGAGTCAGGAGCTTTACACAGGTTATAGCCCATGTTTCTCACCTGCTACCTCTTTTTCTTTACTCTCCACAGAGGTCCTGAGGAAGTAGAAAAGCTAAACCATCAGAATTTCTCTACCTGGTTTTCCAGCCTCTGACATGGCCACATTTTTATCCTTCAGACTAAAAATAAATCCAACTGTGTTTAAACTATTGTAACTTGCTTGCAGTGCAGGAGCCAGAGTAAAGAACCAGAGATCTGTGTCTTAGCTCCTGCATAAAAATATGGAGCACAAATGGCAGCTCCTGTCACCATAAGCTTGCAGCACTGGCACAGCAGGCAAGAGGGAAACCAAGGAGCTTTGGAGTTGCACACCAACTGCATAGGAACTAACTCCAGCACAAAGGTCACCTAACTGGCTTCAAGCTCTTTCTGGACATCACAATCCAAGGCTAGATTTAAAAGAGAATAAATACATTCTTTTGAAATAAGTATTTGATTTGAACTATATGTAGGAGAGAGCAAAAGAAAGCACAGGTGGGATAATGGACTTGGTCAGTGTCTGCCTAAATGTGACCTCACCACTGCGTGGGAACAGTGCTGGTACTATCGATTCCAATGAAAAGGTGAAAATAACACCACGGGCTCTGGAAAAATCCCCTGACACTGTCAAATGTGCAGTGAAATCAGAGGATATCATTCAAATATGTCTGTGCTACAGCTGAAGTCAGAAACTTTCAGGACTCTATAGCAAGCATGATCCACTAAAGAGATTCACTGACAGCAGAGTGATTTAAAATAATGCCTGTGACTTTTAATAAGCAAGCCCTATCCAGAAAACTGGCTTAAAGAAAGAACTGAACACCAGCCATTCAGAAGTGGGGAAAGGTAGGTCAAAAGCAGAAGAAAATAATCCTCGCTGCCACTTAGAGTCCTAAATAGGCAATCAGCCTCCTCCTCACAGCAGGATCAGCACTTTGGTATGACAGTGATAGACACCCCGGAAAACTGCTCCTACGTGTTTATGTAATATTATACACCCACACATATAGTTTATATAAACAAACAAACAAACAGTAATTACTGTAATAATCTACATTTAACATAGCATAATTATGTACTTTTTCGTGGCACTGAAGTTACAGGATTACAGCTCAATGGAAAGTCCAGTTATAACCCACATATTTTTTTGTCAGCCACAAGAAAAAAATTGAGAAACATATTGATTCTTTTCCCCCTATAGGTCCATCACTCCCAAAGGCATAAATGAGGAGGGCAATGTGTGTAACAATGGGCAGATAGGAATCCTGGTTGCCATCACAACCCCGTGCCTGTGTTCTCTAATGTTATTCTTAATGTCGCCGTTTATCAAGCGTGACTGCTGCGTTGTAGGGACCAAGCTAATGTGACAGAACATTGCAGCTTTTCAATTTAACGTGTTCATAACTTGCTCCTGAAGGAAATGTGCCTTTCTTTCTCTTCATGAAGATCTGTTCCAGGAATATGAACAAACTATCAAAATTAATTAAGGGGAAATGATTGCCATATCTGAAAGAAGGGTCCACCTTTAGGTGATATCACACTTGAGAAAATGCAATTCTAAAAAGGAGTAACCATACAGTCAAGTTAGAGCATGCACTGCTTTCAAAATCCTGTGTTCATCAGGTCAGGAAAATAACGAGATGTTTGTCCCCCCTTCACAATGCTCAGCTGAGCACACTGGACTCGGTGCTTTGCAACATCCTACCCTGTGCCCCCGAGCAGCAGAAGAAACCCCTCAGTAGCTGCAACTCCTGCTTGAATTTCTGGGAGTCTACACCATGTCCAACAGCCTAAGCAGTGTAGCGCAGACTTTTCCTCAACATTGGTGTTCCCCCCAGAGTGGAGAAGGCACACGAACACCCAGAAAGGAGCCTCTTCACCATGGTGCTAGGCAAGGGACCTCACTTTTTTGCAGAGGGGAAGGACATGGTGGGGTCAGAAAGAGGCCAGATAGCAGTTCAGCTTTAAGGCTGAACTCGAGATGTACTTGTTCCTAGCTTAGCTATTGCTCTGTCTGCAAATGCCACGAGAGAAAGGGAAAGGTTTCAGAGCAAAACTGTAAGAAAGGATATGAAGATGGCAGTGCAGAATCAGCCCTTGTGAACCTCCCTCACTTCAAGAAACAAAGACTTTAGGGGGTTTTTTTTATTCCACAGGAGGAATTAAAAGGACAGAAAGCACACTGTGCTTTTAATGGTTACTTCATTTTAGGCATGGACCGTTTTTCTTTCCACATAAATGATAAATACTGATTATAAGCTTTATGGCATTAAATGAACAGGAAAGGTCACGCAGAGACCAGGAGACAACATGATTTTCCAAAGTTGTACAAAGGACGAGATACCCTGGTGACTGGCACTTGAACATGACAGATGAACTTTATTCTATGACATGATGTCACCTAATCCCTTATTCCATTCAGTGGCAAATTCCAGCAGCAGCGAAATCAAGCCTCCAACATGTGCTTGATTACATCTGATGGAATCACAAGTACCGGGAAGTGTGGTGGCTATAATTACCTCCTCACCCACAGCATTCAGTTCAAAAATGAATACATGTGGATGGATGTTAATAGAGTGATGTGAAGAGGCACTGTAGATGTCTTGCATGTCTGAAACGTGCTCTCTTTTCAGTGAATTCCCCACAGACAGAGAATTAAAAAGGAGTTTCTGCAATTATTTCCAGAAGAACGGAATCACCATTGTGAGAACAGATCCATGAGAGGAGCAAGAACATGTAGCAAATGGTTTAGAGTAACTTCTTGCATGTTTCTTTAATGCTTATTGCAACTTACTTCCTTGACTTTCAGCAGGTATAAATAAGAGAAAGCCTCAGTGTGATTTAGTAGGCACAGTGAGAATATGCTAGGTAGTAATCCATCAATCCCCAACAGAAAATATAATTAGCGCAATTAAATCAGGCTTCCAAATTTATGATAAAATTAATCTCCAAAGACCTGAAATGAGGTATTAAAAATGATTTGTTAGTATCTGTTCAGCCAATACACTTCCCGGTTGCGTGAGGGCTGACTGGCACAGAGCAGCTTGCAAAGACCCACAGCAAGGTCTTCTGGGTTTGTCTTTTTTCTCTGTTGAAAAGAATTCACTATGTGATAATTTGTTACATCACTAAAAATGAGGAAAGCCATCTCCATTTTGACTCCTTTCAGAGAATGTGAAGTACAGCTCGATACAAGTAGCTGTGGATTGGCTTTTTGCCTGTGACCTCAAAATGCATTGCTCTGAGGCGCTTGTTTTAAGGTAAATTTCATGTGTCAAAATGCTGAACCTGAAGATGAAATCAAATTTGTAGCTTTAAGTACATCAAACATGTTGTTTCCATCCGGATACTTCAAGAATAAACTAAAATCTAACATGGGCAAATCTGTTCACTTTTCTTGTTCAAAACTCATGTTTCTCCTGGGGCTTGCAATAGTACATAGTAATGATGAATGGATGTAAGGGACCAAAAAATACCTTTCCCACATGAAAATGAGCATATGAATATTGCAGCAGTGCCTGAGAAAAAATTCTCTCTGCCTGCCTGTCTGTCGTTTTTTTTTCTTTCTATGGGTAAGATTCCAACTAGTAAAGATGCCAGGACCCCTTGTTGCCTTTTGCTCTTGACCTATGGGTTGAACACAATGGGTTTTGTAAGAAAGGGGAAGCAACTTCCATCATTTGCATTAGAGGGAAAAGGCAAGGCTTTTCTGTCCTCCAAACAATTTGTTTGTGAAGCCAAGCTTCAAATTAGGTTCTACGACCTCTTGTGGAGATCATATATAGACACACACACACAGACAGACCTGGGAGAGTTCGTAAAAAGTCTGTAGCTCTACAGCTTAATAGAACCCCCAAAACTGTAAGAACAACTGAGTTGAGTCAACACTGGATTTGAAAAGGGCTCAGGAGAAATTATGTTGTGTAAGGATATGTTAGAGCCCACAAAGTCTACTGGAGATAGTGATGTTACGACTGGATGAGCTCTCAGGACCACAAAAGAGAGCCAAAGAAGGCAAAATCTGATTAACAGAAAACCTATAACCTGCTCAGTTTTAGGAGTCAACCTTATGACTCTAGATTGGCTTGGGCAAATCACTGGCTTTTTTTTATTTGCCAAATTATTTATAAATGAATAGAGAATTTAATGGCGGAAAAAACCACCCCAAAAAATCTTTCCCTTATAAGGGTAATTATAAAGCTGAGGTGCTCACATGACAAGTACAGTAATAACCTGAGTCTTAAATTGAACTCTTGAATAAAGCTTTACCTGCCAGTCACACCCTTTCCACACAACAAAGATGATAGCCAGAGCCAGGCCTCTGCCCCCATGGTTCCCAAGGACAGCCTGCCCACTTCAGCCAGGTGAGTTTGAGTGGCATTACAAAACAGATTCTCCAGGGAAGTATTTTGGATGTCCCTGGAATACCTCTGCTCACCCCCTGCTGCCAGCTCAGAACAAAACTGCACAATTCTCCTGTAAATCCTATCAATCCCATGCAGACATATGAGCATCCCATCTGGTAGTGACTTCAGTCACTTCAGATTTCCATCACCTACAGTGATATGACATTGATTCAGACACATGCACACATCTATACATAAACATTTATATTTAGATGTCTTAATCTAAAGCTCAGCCCCATCCCACACCTTTTCAAAGTACATCCAGAACAGCCATTCCTGCAGGAAGTCATGCAAATGCTTACAGAGCTGTTTCACCCAGGCTCTGGGTGAAAACAGAAAGCTTTCTGAACAGAAAGCATAATTTTGGGAACTTCCTAATATCTAGGAAAGTTATGTATTAGGAAAAATACCTTAAAAATACCTAAGCCTCCCCTGACACATCTTCATGCCATTCCATTAGGTCCTGTCACTGTTCAGCAGAGAGATGAGTGCTTGCCCCTCTGCTTCCCCTTGTGAGGAAGCTGCAGACCACGAGGAGGTCTCCTCTCAGTGTCCTCTTCCCCAGGCTGAACAGACCAAGTGACTTCAGCCATTCCTTGTGTGGTTTCTCCTTCACCATCCCTATTGCCCTCCTTGGGGCATCGCTGGCTTTAAAGGCAGCTTTAAAGACTGCAATCAAAGGAGCAAGTGGCTTTTCTCGATTCATCGGTTAGAGAAAAAAATATTACTAAAAAATTGGAACCATGAACTTTCCAAGCAAGTATGTATCATTCAGAAAACCTGAGATTACCATTTATTTGGTAACTAATAAACAACCTCTGCATTAGGTTTTCCGGAGCATTTTATTATCCTCATGTTTCAGCAGTTGTGGATTATGTAAATCACAATAATTTGCATTGTAAAGTTTATGTCTGCTGATTTTCTTTTCAGAAATTGTCATAGGTTATGGGTGAAGAAAAAGAGAGCAGACAAGCCCCTCAGACAAAATTAGCAATTACTTGTCCAAATAAATAATACTCGCTTGTGTCAGACAAGGCTAAGCAAGACAGAATGGGTCATACTCTCTTGTTCATATGAAAAATTATGTTTTTCAGAAAAGAAGACAGACAAAAAGACAAACTACTGGGAAATAATTCAGAGATAAGAAAGAAGCCCTTCAGACTGCATATCCCCTTTGAAGATGTCTGTTGCCACTGATTTGAGGTGACAGTTTAGCAGAAAAAAATTATAAGAAATTAAGAATGTAGAGAGTGGAAAGAGAAGAACAACAAAAAGAACTTCTAAAAATAGGCACCCAGAGAAGAAAAAGAGGAAAATGAAAATGTAACACAAGAAAATCTAAAACAAATGTAAGCTTTAAATAATTAAAACAGTTAAAAGTCATTTAAATGTCCTTTCTGAGATATGGTATAATTTTCTTTCACACTTGAATTGAAAGAAAACAATTCATTGGGACAGTCAAGAGGTTATATGAAAAAAAATTTTAAAAAGAAAAAAAAATTAAAATTCATTTACCCTAAAAAAAGGTAGATGACTGTAATCTATCAGAATGCAGATACTCCCACTTTTTTTTTAATTGGTCAATTGACGGATGCCTTGTGTGGCTGATGGCAAATCTGCTGTTTCGAAAACAATCTTAGGCAGTATTAGAGGATAACAAAACCTGTTTTGCTGTGTCTCAATGCAATATTTAATGCTCAGTTGTGCAGAAAGAAAAAATAAAGCTGTGCTTTGGCTCTTGAAAATGCTATCTGTGTGAATAAAGCTAGAAATACTTCCCTAAATCTACTTTTACAAGACTGCATTAGCTTTTGATTGCTTAAGTGCTGTCCAATTTATCTAGGATGATTATACTTTTACATTTCAAATCACCATAGTCTCCTTTTTGAACAGAGGAACACTGAATGCATGCATGCTGCTAAAGCAATTAGTATTCTTGTACACAATAGGAAACCACAGCAATTTTTAACAACTAGCACTCACACAGCAAGGTAACAAGACTGGCTTTGAACCTGAGACTCTCCCACACTGCAATATTCACATTGCTAGTGTGCCTCAGACTAACTCTATTCAGTGTGAAAAAAGTAAGGAAAAGTGCCATAGTGACGAATGTTTGTATGACAGCTCCGTCAAAATATTGGGTGCAGCCGGTGGTACACTTCTTTTTCCATCAAGGGAAAAAAAATACTTGCAGAGAAAGTTAAAGCACTCTTTTCTTATTTAAAAGCTCTGACAGTATTTCAGAAATTCTGTATAAGCTGTAGGTGAATATGTAATCAAATGGTGCAAATCAGCAAGCTGTGCAGTTGGTTGGAGACAGGGAAAGATGTGGTGGGAACCTGGAATGATTTTCTCTCTCATAAATACTTTTGTGTCAAGGTCATGCAGTATAGCAATCTGGCCTTCAGGACCTGGGTCTGGTGTGCTTCTTTGTCAGCAGCTATCCAGGACACCGACTTCAAAACTTGCTTACAAAGCAGAATATGTCTTACTACAAAAAATTATTGACTATGATTATGCAAGGCCATCATAAAAAAGTTAGCATGTCATTGCATATTTTTACATAAAATTAAAATAAAATATTAAACAAGGAACATGCTCAGATAGCATATTTACAGCAAGATTGATTACAACATATATTATCAATCCTTAGTCTCTAAGGAAACCAAGGCTGTGCAGGAGCTGCAACTTTCCAGACAGGTTGGTTTGTTCCTATAACTTTTGCACTCACTGGGCAATTCCAGTCAAATCTGACAGCAGGAGAGGCCTGGGACACTGATCTTCCTACAAGCTAATGGAAAATCAATGGCTGCTTGGAGAAAAGGGGTCTAACGTTAAATGTTTCCATTGCCAGTTGGAGGAATTGAGAGCATGTTGTCCTGGTTTCAGCTAGGGCAGAATTAATTTCTGCTCAGTAGCTGTTACAGTGCTATGTTTTGGATTCAGAATGAGAATGATGTTGATAATACACAGATGTTTTGGATTTTGTTGTGTTTCTCCCGAGTCAAGGACTTTTTTTTTCCTCGTCTCATGCTTTGCCAGTGAGGAGGTGCACAAAAGAAACTGTGGGAGAGCACAGCTGGGATGGGTGACCCAAACTGACCAAAGGGATATTCCACACCATAGGATATCATGCCCAGTATATAAACTGGGGGGAGTGACCTGGAAGGGTGGCTGATCTGGGTTCAGGAAGGGGAGTCTGGCATCAGTCAGTGGGTGGTGAGCAACTGCATTGTGTGTCATTTGTTTTTTCCCTTTTTAATTATCATTATTATTTACCATTATGACTGTATTTGACTTTATTTTCAATTATTAAACTGTTTTTATTTCAACATACAAGTTTTACTTTAATTCTCCTCCCCGTTCCACCAGGGCTGGGGAGGAAAAAAGGGGCTGCATGGTGCTTAATCTCCATCTGGGACTAAAACCACGAGATCGGGACATGCGACAAGAACACAAATTCATGTGATATGTTTCCTTTCACAAACACATGCAAATAAGTGGCACTCTTTTCCACTCATGACATTGTCATGGTCCTTGCCATATGGAGACTCAGAAATTTAGACGTGGATCTGGTAAACACATAGACTTTTAGGATACTGGATAACTTGTGCTGCTGAATGCTAATGCCTATACAAATGGATGTATTCTGGTAGGTTAACTTTAAAAATAGTGCTCTTACACTTCACCAGCCTTTGACAACTAATGGGACTCCTAGGAAATTTTTCATTTGGGTAAATTATACTGTTAAGGCTTGACAGTTGTGCAGCATGTGCAATTACAGTCAGTGGGAAAATGTTATTTGTCCTTGTTCCCTTAATGTTCCCTTGCTCTCTTGCTCTGTCTCTCAGTCTGCAGAGTAGATGGTCAAATAACCAAAACATTTGCAAGCAATTTGCTACGGGTCTTCTGTCTCTCCTCTCCCCTGCCCCCCAAGTTGGGGAACCTCACTCACTTTCTAGCATCATTGCCCATATAAGAACACATCAAGCAAGCACAGTGCTCCCATGGAAGCAAGCTATAGCTTTAGCTAATGAATCCTTGTACTGAAGAAATCTTTCTATGCCAGTTACACACCAAGGTGAACTCTTCAGTCTTGTTCATGAAGTAAATCTGACTGTTACTTCCCTAAGCCTGTAGAGGAGTGGCAAACTCTTCAGACACTGACACAGCAGAGTCCTCATTTATACTCCTGAAGAACCTGAAGCCAAGTAAAATGCTAGTAAAAACAAACATTAAAGCAACTAATTATCTTCCATAAACATTGCAGGGAATTTCTTCTTTGATCTGCAGGTGATCTGCATATATAACTCAAGTTGACTTTGAAATTGGAAAGTAATATTGGTCAAATTCTGATCCCATTCCTTGCACAAAACTCGAAGGCATGTAGTCCAGGGACCAGCTTGCCAGCTTAAGAGCTTGAATAGAGGTATCATGTTCTATTGGGTCTCCAGAATTACAATATTTGCATACAGGTGGGGAACAGATGGCTGATGGATCTACCTCACCCCGGTGCTAAAACCTGAGCTCCTTCTCTTTTCTGCTCCTCACTTTCATTTCTTCTACAGCAGAAGGGAAACAAGCCCTGGTGTGAGCAGCCCAATGATGCCAAGAAGACATAGCCTTTCTATAACCGTGTCAGTCATCTCCCCTCTGTGACCCCTGCCTTCAGAGCTCCGGGCTGCAGACTCATTTTGTCTCTGTGAGCAATAGTAAGGGAAGCATTTAAAGTGCCTGATCATGAGGGTTTTAGTCATTGTTGAAACAAGGGCTGAAGTCAGCAGAAACCTCATCACATCAGAAGTATGTCCATTTGCCACGAAGTCCGTATATTTTTTTCATTCTCAAGGTCACGTCAACCTACGTTCGACTTCAGTGCTCTCCAGGTCCTAGCACAAAGAGAGAACTGAGCTCTGTATGTGGATTGAGAATTTCCTCTAAGGAAAGCCATGGAAGTTGCTTGGCTTCTTGTTGTTTGTTTTACTTCATTTTAAAGATATTTTGGGGGAAATCAAAGCCAACTGTAATTACTCATTAACCTCACCACTGTCTCTTTTCCTTATTCTTCTTGTGGTGTCAGTGTCAGAGAGAGGTTTAAAGGGCAGCTGAGTCTTGGTCCATGAAAGCTCCACAGAAACTGTGTTCACAGCTCTGGAACAGCTTCCCAGGTTGTCAACTAATACATGCAGGGACGAGCTGACCTTCTGGGAGCCATTTTATGGTGACTTATTTCAAAAACTAAAATAAATTCAATATTTAAATTTTTAATTTAAATTTTAATTTATTTTTTAAAAATAAAATCTCTCCCAAGTATAATGGAAAGCACTCAGAGGGAACTGCTAGGTTTTCATGGATAAACCAACAGAGCACTGGCATAGATTATACTGCACAACTCAGGTTATTACACATGCTTTGCATATTACACATGTTGTAAATGATTGACAGAAATTCTATGTTTCTTGGGGGGAAAAAAAGAGAAATATTTTAAAAATGAGAAATAAATATATATACATACATACATTCAAACCCCATATTTTTGGTAAAAAATATCTTCAGTGTCCACTGTTGGCTCCTATGCTGCTACTCTTTCCCTTCTACTTTTCCGTTTATCACAACATTTTTCCTTTAGAATTAAAAAGACAGAAGAAGAAAACTCTATGGAATGGAAAGTCCTTGCATTTCTCAGCTACAAACCCAAGAAAAACAGGTGGCTTTTGGTGAATTTTCTAGAAAAATACTGTTTCCTACAAAATGGTGTTCAGTGAGGAACAAGTCTATTTGAAAAGGTGTTTTGCCATTTGGCATACATAATTTGAGGCTCCAATCCTATAAATGCCTGCTCAGAGACTTAACCTTGAGCATTTGTGATATATAAATAAGCTAAATGGAACTGATCATGTACAAGAAAAAGGTTGTCTTTAAGTGCTTGTAGGATCAAGGACACAAGCAATTTTCTGAGGACCTGATTTTTATGCAAATAACAATTACCTTGACTAGAGTTTCTGTCTATTGGTTACAAATCTGTAGAATTACACAGTGGGGAAATATTTTAAAGCACTGTTTATTTCCCAGATCGGAAACTTTCCCTTAAAAGCAGCAGAAAATACCTGAAAAAAAGTTGTCAGATAGTGTATTAACCTTAATTATTCACTCTCTACAAGGAAAATGCTGTTGTCTGCAAGACCATTCGATAGCAGAAATCTAAAATGTGACTTCAAATAGCTTAAATTTTAGATATTACTCATTGCTCCCAGTTACTGTCATTAGCAGCTATGTGAAATACCTAGAGTCTGCAGTGAAGATCAGATCCCCCTTCTGAAAGATAAGGATGAAACCAGTCCATTACTTACAGCATAAGCACAGAAGTCATATAGATTGTGATAAAAATTAGATAATAGCATTTCCCTTTCAGTGGATGTGAATGAGGAAGAAAAGTATATATAGGGCATGATTTATCCAAGGCGACAACACAAGGCCAAGGCAGGATGCCACAACAGAACTTGTCCCTGTCCAATTGTTTTGCTACAAGGTTATCTTTTCTCACTCTCATCACCTTCCCTTTAATAGAAATATTTTCAATACCACAGCTAGGAAATCATTGTGATCACCACAAATGGAGCAGACATAAAAAGATTTAGGCAGTACATGTTGATTAATTTTAAAAGTGAGAGAAAAAAAAGAATACTAATTCTCTAAGGCTACTAATGCTAACTAAAGTGTTATGTTGATGTATTAATGCAGCTTGCAGGACTCATTTGCTGTATTCAAATAGCTGATAATCACTGCTCAGAATTCAAACTGTGCTGCTGTGATAGAGCCTAATGCAGACAGAGCCATGCATACCCAGAAACATGTCTCATAGCCCCACTGGGAAAAACTCTTGTTTTTTCAGGAACACAACACTGTAGGGGGTTGGGTCTTATGCAGCAACACATGAAAAAATGGAGGAGCCTGAACAAGCTTTTGGGATGTGCTTTGCCCTAAGGAGGGTGGGACTGGCAGGCAAAGAAGATAAGTAAGAGGGTGAGTTCGGCTTAAATCAAATACAGATACTATTTTTCAGAAAGGACATTGTCTTTGCAAGGGTGTGAGGAAAAGGACCTACGCTCACAGCTCCAACCTGTGTGGTCTCCTCTGACAGAGCAGGCGGTGTCCCTGTGCACTCAGGATCAGTTTTTTACTGGAAACACCTCATCTCACGCCCTCTCTCTTTCCAGTCAACTGAAATTTTCAGGAGCTGATCCATTCCTTGGATAAATTGTAAGAGAAACCGCTCCTGCAAGGCTCAACTATGAGCGTAGCTCAAGGCTGACTGAACGTGGGGAGAAACCTGCTGTATCTAGAATATCCAACCGACACTTTCCAAAAATGTCAGCACATCACCTGTCACCAGAAGATGATGAGGCAACAAAGGTTTTGAACTTCTAGCAAGATCTGAAAACTGTAAACCTGTCATATACTTATTTCTAAGTTTGCAAAAGTGGAAGAGCCTGCCAAACTTATACACAAATTTCTGAAGAAAAAAGTAAATTTCATGTCTGCATCACCTCCACACTAGACAGATTACAGATCATACTTGACAGGTTGCAGTCACAGGATAGGAAGATCTTCATTCCAGAACAAAATTTCAAATCTTATTCAAGTTACTAGTGCCTGACACTCATTGTCTATCTGGAGGAGTCTACATTTTTGGGAGTTGCCTTTCCCGGAGAAAATCAGTAAAGCATTTCCCATGCCACAAGGATCTGTTCAGTGCTACTCCTGTTCTGGCAGCCCTGCAGGGATGGGCCACCATCTTCAGCTGAGTAACTAAGGGGATAGGTGGGTTGAGCAACTGGTGGGGGATTCAACATTACCATTGCTGGTCTGCACCAGCATTTTCAGTGTTAATGGAGACTGACAGAGCTGAGGCAAAACAAAACCTTTCAGAAAACAGGCTTCTTGTAATGATAATGATTATGAATGTTTTCCATAACCTCAGTCAAGCTCTTTGGGCAAGATCTTCACTGACACTGCTGATCAATTCTTCGTACACAGGATTACTGAAAGGCCTGTGAAAACAAATAACTGGAAACATCTTCCCTCCAATTCCCTAATGCTGTTCACAACAGCTTCATATAAACAAAACTGTACTTGTAACCAGGTGAGGGAAATCAGCGGGGCCTCGTGGCCACCTCTTACATATTATATTCTGCTCCCAGCAGCTGTAAATTCAACACCTTGCTAGGCATTAAATTTACTCTCAAGAAACATTTTCTAAGAGAGGTGACAGAGTTATTGCACTGTTGCAGCTGTGGAGTCAGATGGCAGTACGCCAGAACTCCAGCAAAATTTTAAATTAGAAATCTGACCATCTGCTATAGGTGGGAAAAAGAGGCTTTTATGTCTGGGCTCCTCCCTTAGTTTTTTAATTTCCCTGGTACTGAAATGCACGGTCTGGTGTGCAACAGATGCCATATGCTTTCCAATGATTTCTTATTTGCAGCTGACAAGCACTGGAATGTCTTAAATGTTGAAGAGAATCAGGAATTACTTCTTAAATGGCATTATATTCTGCTATTACTCAGCCTGTGACAAAGCAGGGTAGCACTTTCCAAAATCTTCCAGTCACTTTGGGATACCCTCAATAATAAAATCTCCTGAGGTTGACTTACTTGCTACTTGAAACAGTATCAATGAGGAGAACACAGTGTTTTTTGCCACCTGCATCCTGACTAGCTCTTCAAGCAATAGTTACAGCTGGTGTATCTTCAAATATTATGGTAAACTGTTTAACAGCTTCTTTGGAATGTATGAAAAAAAAATGGGAGTGTCTTCAGATAGGAAATAATATTTTTGGTGTCTGACCTTCATATAAAAGTGTTATGAAATTCTAAATAAATACAGAACTGGAAACATTTTATTAATGCTTACATGAACATTGACTGTACTGCTTTTATGTAATTCTAAATCACAGCCTAAAAGAATGGTAGAAAAGTATAAAAATGGACCTGAGGTATCATATTGTACATTCATAGATGGGAAAACATACAATGCATTGGATCTGAGATGAGTATGGCAGGTCCTGACACTCAAATGTGCACGCCAGTAACTCGTTTAATCAATAGTGAAGATGAACACTAAAAGAAGGATTCTGTTTAAGTGTATGTTCTAATACTGAATTTTAATTGTATATATCATTATAATCCCCCATGCATTATTCAAATGATCACTCCTGTTCCTATTTTTGTTATACAAAGTGGGGAGAAGAACAAAGCCCCTGAATTACATCTAGAGCCATGTATTGACTCAATAGCTACTTCAAAGGCCAGTTACACTTATCAATATTAAATGTCAAAAAAAAAAATTCACTGTTTCTCATGACAGATAAAAGACTCAGACTTTCTAGAGGATATTTGCACAGCCCATGGGCCACCTCTTTCTTTCCTCTTCTTCATTCTGCACAATGCTCTATGAAATATGTTTGGGGCCTCTGGGTCCATTAAATGCACATCTTTGAAGCACTCTGGCTCAAAGGGCCCCATGATTAGGCTGAAAGAGCTCACTTCTCCAATCTGAAATGGCACCAGAGACACTCTAAACGTGTTTAAATCCCAAACACCATGTCTGCACCCTAGCTTGGCCCTTGTGCACAGAACACAGGCATTTGTAATATTTACTGCACAGAACAGCGTTTTTTCCAGAATGTTCTTTAAAATCTGAAGACGTAGCTGACATACCTTTAGAATACTAAAAAAAGCACAAAAGCTATTATAAACAGTCCAGATTGTTTAGGAACAGAGAAATCACATTTGCACACCCTTTTAGCATTACTACAGAGAAATGTCAAGGAAATTTAGCCAAGTCTATTTTTAGTACTTTTTAAGTACATTTTAGTAGCTTTTATAAAGAGATCATACTTGATACTGGTGGGTAATCATGCAGTCCCTTAATCAACTTTCTATTCCTGTTATATTTGTGTCACCATGTGCAGGTTTCCCACAAAAACTGGTTTGGGGTCAATCTCTTGATGTTGTGGCAGTGGAAAAATATTCTGTCTACATGAGGCTGTCTGAAACATTAAGATATCAAACACATAAACCTGCTATTGTGCCACTGCAGGACTTCAAAAATACTATTAATATGTATTCTGTAATACCTAAGATGTCCACAGGACTTTAAAATAGATGAACACAAATTTCAAAGGCAAGGTAACTATTAATTCAGTTAGATCAAAATACAAAAAGAATAGATAATGAAGAGCAGTGCCAAGAGTCACATAAAGGAAGCCAGGCATTAACAATAAGCAAAAAGAAAAACTCTTAGGAGGGGTTCAGTAGTTCCTCTTAGCTGCCCCTCATAATAAGAGTTTTCAGCATTGTTTATGGGCCATTTTATCTTTTTAAAACCAATTTCAAATCATAAATGTAATGTCCTTATTTTAAATTTAGGCTTTAGACTCTCATTGAAAGCGCTCACAGCTGGGTACTTTTAGAAGGTTTGGGGGGAAAGAGTTGTCTAGAAGCACTCGCTGTTTAGAACAGCATGAGTCTTTTATGAGTTTTTTTGCTGGTGCCATGCAGTTTTACACTTTTTCATGCATTTAGAACTTCATGCCTTTCCTCACAGCTCATGCAGCTTTTGGAAGCAGCCATTACCCAGCACATTAACAAGAAAACCAAACGCTTTGTGATGAATGCCATCCTACGACACTTACTGATACACTTATGCAAAACCCTGCTGCAGGCTGGTGCACTGTAGATGCCCGAGCCACGGTTTTGTAGGGAGAACAACAAGCAGCTCCTGTGCTGAGCACATGAACCAAAGCTGCCCTGGGATCACTCCTTCAGCACGCAGGGGAGAGGGAACGTGGGAATGAACTCTACCACTTCTAACTAGCGCAGGAACTGTGAAACCCCAGAGGGATCCAAAGACATGTGCTTTCTCTCTTTATCCTATTCATTTCTTCTTGTCCTATTAACCTCAGTCGTCCCTCATTGTTCAGCTGGACAGCAACCTTCAGCAAAAGGAAAGGACCTTTAAAATTAGGCAAGACTCAGTGATCAGCTTCTGAGTTCACTCATCCTCTCTCTGTTTCCAACCCTACTGCAAAGCTTTGTGCATCTTCCCTATTTTGGGATACAGAGAAATAAACTACCTTTGACCAAGTCCCATTTTCATTGATAACCATAAACTGGCATAATTAAGATGACTGAAAGGATCCATAATTCAAATCTAGTATTAAAATACAAGGTATAAACAAAATGGGCTGAAAAGTTCATCTTTGAGAAGCATCGTGTAGAACCCATCAGCTATATAAAACCTACTATTGTGGGTAGAGAAATTTTATTCTATTTTATCTGTGAATGATCCCAACTTCATTCTTTCTTTGTCCCCCTCTTATCTTTCTTTTCTTAGATTTGTCATCTCATCTTATTTTTTGTAGTAGGATCATCTTCCATCTTGGAACTTAGGTTGGAACACACTGGCAGCCAATACTTTGGAGAAGAAACTGGACTGGGGTAGGTATTGCAAAAAGCAATTTAGAATGTGTAAAAAGTAATTATAACAATTTTAAACAAAATAAATAAGAAAGAGTATAAAAATGGATTATAGGCAGTTGCAGGCTATACTTATAGTAACTACCTTACAGTTTTAACCCAACTAGGGACCAGTTCTCATTATAAAACAACATAGACAATAAGGACAGTAGCAAACCTGAAGCAAGAAAGCAATTATATGAAAATGCAAATATGCAACTTCATATACCCTTAAACTTACAGGCAATGATAGGTCAGTAGATCTTTCTTTGGAAGCACTGACTGCAAATAAAACCATATTTTCTACATGCATGGGTAAAATTTATGCTTGTATTGTATGTGTTATAGAACTGGAACAACTTTTCTTGCCCAAGTTGAGCACAAATTACTTCATCTGAGTAGCAAGACGGTGACATTCTCTGAATCTGTCTCTTGAGCCCTTTTTCTAACCTATTATATATGGTTCAAACAATTCTTTAGATAGGTTATTAAAAATAAATGTAACATTTCCCTTCCTCTTCTCAGTATCTTCATTTGAGATCTAACTCTTTAATGGTGTCTGAAAGCAAAGAACTGTACAATATATTACAAACTACAGATACAAAAATATTGCTGCACTCAACATGGGAGAATTTTTTCTCTTTCAGAGTACCTGAATGTTGTACTTCTTGCAGCCTTTCCTCACCATTATGGCATTTATGCTTCCTATGTCTGACATTTCAAATCTCTCTTAAAGAATCTTAAAGACCTTGGGCCCCAGCTTTTTAAAATGGCACTTGAAGAGGATTCTTTGAATGATGCTCACTCAGTATTACAACTTTTAAATTGTATTATTTATATTTTTATAAATATATTTTATAACCTTTTTGCAATAGCTTTCTACTACATATTTGCTCTGATAAAAAGGAAACACTGCATTTTTTATGTGAGTAGGATTTACACTTATTATAGACTCTCTCAGCTTCTGCATCTGAGCAGTTGAGACATGCCTTAAACATGTCTCAGCTGCTTAAGTAGGAAATGTGAGCACAGGGCACAAGAGAATCTCTCAGCACTCTCTAACCAGCCCCCCAGTATAGATAACCAGGGGTTCACAGCTGCAGCAGCTGTCATGAGTGCTTCTGCCCTGTCACCTGAGGGAAAATTCAGATGATTTAACCCTCCAAAAATTCCCAGGGAATTCTACAAGTCATGGAAAGAGAAAATGGAAATGAATACTGGTTTTATACCTGGTTGCTATAGCTCAGATTATTTTTGGATCCAAAATCCTTTGGGCAAGGATCCCTCCTGTAGGTTCCACAGGACTGAGAACAGAGAAGACTATGACAGAAGCAAAGGGGAAATCACAAACTGTAGCATTAGGATTTTTTTAATCATTATATAATACATAGGACCACAGTCAGTCATGTGGAAGGCACTGTCCACAAATACAATGGCTGATAGTCCATGACCAAAAAGCCTTAGAAAGGACAAAACCACCACAAAAACTAAACAGCTTCTTTGCCTGAGTGCTTACTGTAAACACTGGGGAGCGGTTCCTTCCTTATACACAGAAGCTTGGCACCAGATGACTGGTAAACTTCCAGTTTCCCAATTTGTTTAGGGTTCCTGTAGTGTGTTCCCAGGCTAATTAGCAGAAAAGCAGTCAGAAGAACAAAAGTATAGCGGGAAAAAAATCACAAAGCAAATATGGAAGAGCCAGCATGACTTTGCAAAAGGGATCTGTACCAGAGAAAACTGCTGGACTCCTCTGAAAGAGTAAAGGAGCAGGTGGACAAGGGAGATCCCCAAATGCCTACCTGTGCACTTGATAAAAACCTTCACCAAAAACTTTAAATAAGCTAATGCACCAAAGTGCTGTCCACATGGCAAAAGGGTTGGCTAACCCCCCAAAAATATTAGGCCATGGACAGTTACTTTCAGATCAGCAGGATGTACCCAGTGGAGTCCAAGAGGGGTCTATTTTCAGCCTTGTTCTTCAATCTGTTCCTGAAAGATTGGAAAGGGTATGAAGAATAAGGTGAAAAGACTTTCTGGTTGTGTCAGGGTGCTAAAGCAGATGGCTAATGGAAAAGTTGAAGAAACCTTACAAGACTGAATGACTGGGTTATAAAATGCCTGATGTAATTCATTGCAGATAAATGTAAAAGAAACCATATGGAAAAAAATCCAACTTTCTATACACATACATATTAGTGATATGTCCTGAGACTATTATTACCATTTAAGAACAAAATGCTGGTGTTATAACAGACAGTTTTACAAAAATGTCAAGTCTGTACTTAGTAGTGGTAAAATCCCCTAAACTGAATGTTATGAATTATTAGGAAGAGAACAAAGCTTAAACCAGAGTATATTATTATGCCACCATATAATCTAGAGTGCCTTTTTAATAATGTTTGCTGTCTGGTCCATTATTGCAAAAAAGAGACAGCAGAATGGAAAAAAAATGTTCAGAGACAACAAAAGGAAGATGAAAAACAGCAAACCCAGCTCTTCTGTAGCAAAAGTAGAATCCAAACACAGTTGTTTTCCCTTTCAGAGATAATCCAAATATGTACCAAAACTCAGCATATTTTTCTGTAGCTGCTGAGACTCCTGATGTTTACAGCTGTAAAGCAATTAGAAAAATCTGGCTGAAAATCACCATGTAGATAATAACATTATTATCCAGTATTCTTAAAGGAGAAAGAGGAAAAACTTCTCAGAAACTACTGCAAAGTCTTAGAGTGTTTTGTCACAAACTAAATTTAAGGCACAATCTTCTAAATTACCCTACACAATTTGTGTTTCTATCCACCAAGAGTCTCACAATCTCTAAAAAGGCTGTTTAGCTTCCTCCTGAGATAAAGAAAAAACCCCAAACTGCTATTTTTATTCTTTTTTTACTAAATGCACTCCTAGCCATGTCCATTCCCACTCCCACCTCTCAGTGCAACTCAGAGAAAAGCACTTTCTCAGCATGGATGTTAGAGAGGAAAAGAAAACATTTCTAGAGATATAATCCATGCTGCTTTGTGATCTCCATCTGGCATAATTTTGGCAGCATTTTGGCTGCCTCCCAAGAGGCACTGGGGTAGTAATTTGGTGCTGTAAGAGCACAACATTCAAGCTAGCACCACACTGCTTCTTTTACTGTGCAAATCCCCAGTCCATCAGCCTGGATCTACCAGTGTTTTGCTGAAGTGATTGACCATTTTGGCCAAATACATCTGATCAACACCCCTTCCGGGCAGGCATCATACTCCCTCATCTTCCTCTGCCTTCCCCACTCGGAGCCCTGACACAACTCTCCCTGGTTTTCCACCTCCACTGGTTTTCCCAGCCCAGGCTGACATCCTCACCACATGCTATAGCAACAGGGCAGACGCTTGTAGTCTTCTCATACACTGCCTTACATTTGCAGGGCATTACAAAAAGCAGACACAAATCTTTCCTTGCAATGCTCTGATGTCAGCATGACCTCCTGAAGCTGGCCCAGAGCAGCCATCATGCCTCTGCTGCAGGAAGGCAACAAAAACCAGAGAAGGACTCAAAAGGGAAGAGGGAGAGAGAGGAATTCTCATACAGCTGAAGCTGCAGGCATGGATTCTCTTGCTTTACAGCTTACCTGAGTCAGGCCTGCAGGTGCCCTGAGCATTGGACAGCTTTTCTCAAGCTCTGTTGGTGTACTTCACAAGAAAACTGAGACGTGCTGCTCCCGGTTCTAAGTGTGCAACTTTACATGGAAAGGTAAAATAACCAGCCTTATACATGCATGTATCAGAATAGGTTTTAGAAAAATATTTTTAAGTTTTACTTTACGGGACACTCTTTATAAGCAGGTGATGGTGCATTTGAGGAAACATCTGTGCATTTATATGTGCAAGTTTGCTCTGTATTTCACCTCTCTAAAATTGAGTCCAAATGGCATGGAAGATAAGGTGAAGCCTTCCCTTTACCCACAGATAAACACAGTATGATTAAAGTATTCTTCCAGCATCATAATGACTCAGGCAATAATAGAAAAGGGTTGTCTCTCCTTCCAGTGTGGGGAAGATGGAATTCAGTTGGACTTCTCTCCAGCTTTCTGAATTCCCTCAGTGTTCACCACCTCCAGTGCCACAGACATATCTCAGTGCCACCTGTGATACATTACATTCTAAGCCAAATACACTGTCTAGGGATTTTATATGGAATAAAACTGGTGGGAAGGACTGAAGGAGAAGCAGGCAGCTATTACACATAAAGCTGAAAGGTAAGTTAGTGGCAAATATGAGACCATGTTTTCCCGAAGTTCAGATAAGAGGTCTGAAGTTTAGAGTCCTTAAGACTACAAATGCTTGTATTGAATTTCAGTATTTGAGACACCACACAGAAAGGCTTTCATATATAAAGATCCATCAAATATGTCATCAGTATTATGTTACAAATGATTGAAACTAAACCACTTCACATGAGTAATGAAGATACTTTCCCAGCATCTTTTCTCAATTTAAGTTACTATTGCAACTGCAGCATGACTTAAAATCGTAGGGCCAAAAAATATTATATAGTAGGGCAGGTGGTTCAATGAGATTTTCATGGTATAAAGAGGTACCCTAAGTGAAGCCACTTGAGAGCCTTGCTATAAACACATTTTAGTCCAGAGGTAAATTCTCTGAAGAGTCATAAGCGCCTGAAGACAAAGGGAGTAAAATAAATAATGTCTCCTCAACCATAACTTTTGAATACTGGGAGAGATATTAAAATAAAATGCCATGACAGTTTATCAGGTGAAAAAAATTGCAACCTTTATGTTTTCACCTCCTTTTTCAATCAGGGTCTTCCATCTGTGAGCATGGCAGTGATTAATTTTCCTTGCTACACCTAGAAGATGTGCTGCTACTCACTGAGCACCCTATGCCATGGCACACAGAGAAAGCAAAGAGTACAACAGGTTGGTAATTCACTGGGCCGCACAGAAGAAAACATTTAGGCCTTTTAAAGAAATTGGAAGCTGGGGGAAGGGAAAAAGGAAGCACAATTCTTTAAGGCTGAAGCAGAAGGGACCAGGTCAGGAAAACCAAAAGGGGTGCCCAGGAAAGACTAAAAGTTGACTACCTAGTTACTTTAAGGCAAAGATTCTTACAGAAGAGAAAGATAGTCTCCACTTCAGACAGACAGCCTGCAGTGAATGGGACACAGCTCACCACTGTTCAGCAGCCCTGGGCCCCAGAGTCCTACTCTGCTCAGGGGCAGAGTCCTTCGTGAAAGACTGGACTCACCCAGAAGCATTGCCTGGATATCCCAAAGCACTGGCAAAACAAAAGACTACGGGATCTATGCTGTAAGGTCAACAGGGAAACAATGAGATTCAAAGAAAAGTACTGAAAAAAATAATGAAGTCTTTTTGATTGAGCAAATTGTTGGAGATATGCTCCACCAGGCAAAACTTGTTACAGCGGTCTCTTACATTTTTCTTTAATTCTCAAGTTTCTTTTCTTTGCTCCCATTTATTTTTAATTGAAGAATTTTCCAGGCTTGTTTTCTTTATATTAATCAGATTTCTTGAGAAGTTACTGTCCTGTGGTGTTAGGAACTTCCAAGACAGGAGAAACAAATGAAAAAAATGAAAATAAAGCAAACATGTTGCCCTCCTGAATGGCAATGTTCAAAATTGCATGTCTAACAGCGTTCTGTATCACTGGTGTTAAAAAAATCCCTCCCTAGATGTTCACATTCCTTGAACAGTACATCATGTACCACACTTTCTATTAGAAAGTGCTGGGGAACATTTTAAGTCTCCAACAATACAGTGTCCTTTGTTTTCAATTTTTCCTATTGGGGCAGAACTTCAATATTAATCCATCTTTGGGTTGCAGTGGGATTTTAAGAGCTCTCCTTGGCCAATTTACACCCATGGACTTCAAATAAATACAGGATGATGAGCATATCTGAAGAACCTATACTAGAAATAAACTTGACTAAAAGGGTAAGTTCTTGAGTCAAATTTGGAAGCTGTATCCACTTACATTAGGAACACATTTGACATCCTGGTAACAATTATTTCCGTATTTAGCAGTTTGGGATGAGTGCTCAACTGGATTTTCTTTATGAAAATACAGGCATGGATAGCACTGAGAGTGTCTTGAAACCTCAAGTCTGAGAAAAAGAGCCTGAAAGTGCTCTGGTCAGTTCCAGGAAGGATGTGGCCTGTCTTCTCTGCATGTATTGTTACATGTAAATCAAGTAAAGTACAAATCAATAGCACCATTTTAAAGGCTCTAAGAGGTTTTGCCTTCAACTCTGCTTTTTTCTCTCACCTGGCCAAGTGTGGAAACAAAAGCAAGCCTTCACAGGCAGAGGTGAAAACAATGCAGGTGTCTCCTTTCCCTTCCCGCCACTTCATCCTCTGAAGGAAAAACTAGTATCCCACCTCTGAGGAAGCACTCATTTCCATGCCTGCCAGAGTACAGCTGAGAAAAGGCAGTGAGGCAGAGATTAAGGAAAATACGAAACAGACAAAGCACATATTTCATCTGAGATCTCATACAACACAGGTAACATTCAAGGGTCCTTTTCAAAAGCCCAGGAGTGTAAAGAAGCACAGGTCATCATTATTAAAAGGCTGAAGTGGATTGCAGACTGCCTGAAAAGCTTAAGAAGTCTTCTCATTTACAAGTAAGAATTGTAAATGATCACAGTGCTTTATAATTTGACCCCATCTAAATAATTCACTATTCACTGTGTCTGATGTAAAGCAGACTTCCATAGCAAATGTATTAAATCCAAAGTAATTAATGCTGAAACCTGTTCTCCAGTAAAATAATGCAATGCCATTTAATAGTTTCTTCCCCCTGAATATATGGTTATATTCCGGTTATAGACAGTTACAGTTTTCCAGTGAATGCTCGTGCTGTGTTACACAGTGTTGCATCTGCAATATATTCTCCTGAGATTGGAAAGCTAGCATACAGCTCAGTGTAAATGTCAGCATTTGGTTAGGACTAGTAATAACAGAGATATGTGGTTGAAGAATGAGATGCTCCTCTAAAGCCCTAAAGATTTAAAAGGAAATTATGATGTTCTTCGGAGGAAAAGATGATGTTCTTCAAAAGTTCCTGGATTAGAATTGAAACCCAATACTAGTCTTGGACACAGACCCCGTGCTAATAGAGTGCTTTGTCAGAGTAATTGCCAAGTAGATGTTCAAAAAAGATAGCTTCTAGCTAACTTGGAGGTGTCCAGATGTTAAAAATGGTTTTTACAATTCCCATATCTTTTTCCAGAGATATTTGGTTTTAGCTATTGTGTTTAATTATTGTTCAATCTCAGCAAAGCAAAGTTATTTTAGATAACTGGAAGTTATTGTGGCATTATCTATTTAGCTTTGCTTGACCACCATCAACAGGAATAAAGCCATGAGACACCCTGGCCCTCTTTAATTAATTCAGTTCTCTTCCAGCTTTAAAGATAAGGAACCACCAGCCATTGCTACACCCTAACCACAGACACAAATAGCCAGGCATTGCTGCCACTGTCATCAGCAGTAATTATTCAGCATTGCAGTTATAGGCATGCACAGAAGCCAGGTCACTCGGGAATGCTCCACCCTAAGGCACACAGTAAGTCTCTTTTCAAACCCAAATACAAGATACAGGCTGAAAAACCAAGCTCTTAAGAGCGTGAGAGAAAGAAGCGGCTGGGATGAAGGTACCCAGTGTTTCCCATGAAGGAAACAGGGCAAGGAGACCTGGGTTTTATCACAGCACAGTAAAAGAGAGGAACTGAAGAGGACCCCTGAAGAAAGTGCTGATGGTGATGGTGGTACTGGGTTGAAATGTGAAAGCCAGGTAAAAGGCATGAATTTCCATTTGCATGAAGGAAATCGCAGTGCACAAAACTAATGAGGATTGAACAAGTTGATGCCTCCCAGCCCACTGTCCTGCTTCCCCTAAAATTACACAGCAGAGCACAGGCAGCATCAGTACTACCTAACCCTGTACTAATGGGGTTGTGACAAAAACTTTTTCAAAATGTTCTTCCAGTCACTCGTTACAAAAGAAACTTAAATTCTGATTGAGAAGATACTGTTGGCAACATTTAATGGAGAGAGCGCCTGCCAGTTCTTCCATCAGCAGCATCTTATAAAGCATGTTCTGGGGAATTTCCAATGGGAGTAGAAGTAGGCCAGCCAAAACACCATAAATAAAATATGAAGGAAGATAAAAATCCCACCACTTGAAAGCCAAGACTTAAGCTGCCTTCATTGCAACTGCGATAGCAAGAATTTTCTAAACCAGCATTTTTCCTTTGCTTAATTATGCAAAATATGTTTGGTTGGGTGTGGGAAGAGAGGAAATAAGGGATTGCTTGTGTTTACCATTAAAAAGCAGTTTTCTAAGCATGGTATTTCAGTGGTAACAGTAGAACAAGACTGGGACAACCTGTAAGGCTCCAGAAGCATCAGAGGGAATCCAGACTAAGGGGAGATTCCATCTTGTCTTGACTTCAAGAAGAAGATGGATGGTGAAAAGAGGGCAGAATTCCTCACTCATTGTTTATAAAGTAAGAAACTTATAGCAATGTTAACATACAGGTCTGGATAAAGCCGTCAGACTCCCAAATAAAGGAGTTTAAAAAATGCATTGGTTTTGCTAATAATAAATCACTCTCTTGTACCTACATGGATTGTGCACAATGTCAACAGTTTTGAAAAGAAGAAATTCCTTTCACTTGAACCTCATCTGATCTTTCTTAGCTTATGGAGTATTTGTGAGTGCTGCTGATAGTGTTTTGCCACACACAGACGGAGGCTGAAAGCCCCTGAACTGACAAAGAGGACACCGGCTGCCTCTTTATTGCTCCTAGAGTACAACAACAGCAGCCACGAAAAATCTGTCTCCTACAAATTGTCTTGTCAAAGGTAGAGACTTCCTTTTTCAAAAAAATATAATTCACAAAATGCTTTTGAATTGTAGCTTTTCATTTCCATTCACATTTAACTGACTCATCCAAAAGAAATATCTTCGAATAACAATTTATTTTCTTTCACATATATACAATCACTAATATTTTGGCTTATTTTAGCATTCTGTTCCTCTGAAAATAAAAATGGAATGATTAAATTGAAACAACTGCTTGTCTATAAAACCTCAGTGAAATTCATCAGGAACGCTCATGCTTACCTGTAAATAAAAAGACTCATAGAGAGCAAAGTCTTTTTGTATAAAATCCCATCATTCAAGTATTACGGCATTGTATATTGTGTCTCTTAATTAGAAAAACATCCTTAGAGCTTACTATTTTATTTTAAAAGCAAGTAAGCATTTTTGCCATAATGATAAGACTAGAAAACAAATCTTTGTGTTTTACAATACAAAATTTACCCAAAAATAATTACAGAAGAGTAAAAGAGATGCTTCTTTGTTATCTTGGGAAAATTACTATAATCATATTGGCAATGCAATAGGTTTTCCAGTATCTGTTTTATCAGCCTTCCTCAGAACATTACCTTAGTGCTAATTTGAAGTGTTGTTCCCAAATCTCAATTTATTTGTAAAACTAATCTCAATACCAAAAGGATATAATTTTTGGAATAGTCTTTGCAGTGTGAAAATCACAGAAAATAGGGTTAGAATACAAACAATAGCCGTAGCTGTAATCTTCCATTATCATGTCAATTATCTGGCATTAGTAAATGCAACTAGAGTTTTATTCAGCTCATGTCCCCACTGCTCAGGGCTGTGCATCTGACATTTGTGCATTTTGTCCATTTGCCTATAAGCTATTGAAATGTTTCTTGATAGAAAATGCTTTTCTTTCCTTTTTTTTTTAAATGGAAAAAAGGAAAATAAATTATCTGACATTTTCTATAATAGCCATCAGATGTTTCACAGTAAACATATTACATTAAACAATCAGGGGCTCTGAAAACCTCGTCATCATGTCCATGAATAAGGATGGAGTAGCAGACATCCTAAATTTAAAATATCAGAGGCACAGACACACACTCTGCCAGCTGGCCATTTCTGCCAACCGTGCACATTTGCATTGTGACCGTGTATCAGATGGTAGAACGGAGCCACACAAACCACTCTGCCTCCTTCTTGCTACAAGGGATCTACCTCCTCACCCAGCACTCGCCCATCTGCATCCCATGAAGCTGTGGGATGCAGGATGAAGAGTGAAGCAAACCACAGATGATGCTTTATGGTATTAAATAAGGGGAATAGTGCAGTGCCAGTGCTTTTAAAGTCTTGTATTTTGTGATGCATTTGGCACTACTTAGGCCGATTCATACCCAAAGAATAAAAAAGCAGTAAACAATCATGGTTGGTGGTCATTTTTATGTCTGTGGAAGTGCTGGTTTTGCTGCTCTGGATGGCCTTGTGATTCTGGCCAACAATATGTCCCAGACCTGCTCTGATCTCCCTGATCTTTCCAGGCATGGTCAGAGCCACTGTGGTTGAGAAGACTGTGCAATCCCACCCCAGCACAGGTGATGGGAAAGAGACCAAGTACCCTCCGTGCTTGGCTGCCATATGCCCCTGAGCTTCACAGAAGAGGATGGGAGCTGCTACATGACTCTCCTTCATCCTGCAGCACATCCTCGACAGCTCAGACGAAATCACAGATGACAAGAAGCGAAAGACCCCAAACCTGAGACATTAAGGTCTGGTTCAGCTGCTGGTCACAGCTGGGAACAGCTGTTCACAAGTTGCACTCTGCTTGGGTCACTTTGAAAGAAACCTGCTTACAGCTGGGAATAACAGTAGAAGTCATAGAATTGCTTTTCTGGGAGGCATGAACGATTCTTTTTTTAGTATTTTTTTCAGGGTTTTCAAGTTTCTTTGTCTGGATTAAGAGCAGTTTCTGCTTCTGGTAACTCAGGAGTTCCATCATTCGCTACCAAAACTCAAGATTCAGTCCTCAGGCTCTTCCAAGCTCAGCACATACAGATAAATGAGTTTATGTGCTTTTGAGCAAAATACTGGTGTGGTTAAAAGTCAAACTCCATCTGTGGTGATTTTCTGAACTGGGGTAAGACTGTTGAATTACTGTCAGAAATAAGTCTTCACCCTTTATATTAGTAAGGGTACACTTCATGATGTAAATACACATTTATATTATATATACACTTTTCCTTCCTTTCTGTTAAAATGAGCTTTGTGAGAGATTGCTTTTAACTTTGAGGTATCTCAATTGATTTGGTTTTATCTTCTTCCTTTTCACAGTCCAATAGCGTATTTTATATTTCTGGTGAAATTACTAACAGTCTACAGCTATCTTGATAAGGTGTCAGATGATATTACTAATATCACTGTAGCAGTAAAATGTTTTCCTTCAGGATTATACTATCATTACCATGAGAAATAGTATTTACCAGCAGCATTTTCAAGAAAATTTAAGTAAAGCATGCCACTTCATCTTTATTTTAAGCTTTGACATTTTTTCAAGCTGACCACAGATGATCTTTGAGATAAGACATAACAAAGCTTTTAAATTGAGAAAATACGTTATTGCTGAGCTCTATTGAGAGTATAAAGTGGGCAAAGAATTTTCATCATTTGATCATGCTGTTCATGAGAGAACTGTAAATCTTGCATATTTTAAAAGACCCAATTTAATTTAAAAATTAATAACACTTGTGAAAATCAAGACATGTATCTGCACAATTCCTTTCTTTAAAGGTCAATTTTGATTTATTTCCTCTTCTTTTCCTTTCTTTCTCTATCACATTTGCATGAGACTTTTCTGTGAGGGCTAGAAATATCTTTTCTTTTATTACTTTTTTATTTGTCTTCTTGTTCTCTGATACTGTGCCCATATTAGTTGGTATGTTCTGTCTGCCATTTGTAAAACAAAAGGAATATTAGCTAGCCTGCATATTCCCAGTAGATGAAGAACAGCTAAGTCACAATAAAATGGCTCTGTAATGGGTAGAGCTGGCTTTCATAGGTACACACGGACAGAAGTGTGTAGAGGAAAGAAAGAAAGAAAAGAAAGAAAAGAGAGAGAGAGAGAAAGAGAGAAAGACAGAAAGAGAAAGAGAGAAAGAGAAAGCAAGGGAGAAAGCAAGAAAGCAGGAAAGAGAGCCCTGAGGCAGTAGGCTGATACACGAAATGTTACTTTTTATGCTGAATGTTAATTCCATGTATTAAGACATTCTGTTCCCTGAAATATGACTAATTTTTTGGCTGTGCAGAAATATGTGAATCTTAATAATGCATTCTTGTGGTCTGAGAAAGATAGATAAATTTGAGAAAACACCATCAAAATAAGTGACATAGTCTTTATTAGAGAAGACTCTATTTTCTCTCTCTCTCTCCCCCTCTCTCTCTTTCTCTCTCTCTCTTTACAGGGTGTCTGGGCACTTGCTTTGCAAATATTCAAATGAGTTTATATTTGCATTTAAATGCAAGCAAAACCTATGGAACTTTCCAGTGCACATCTAGACCCCCACCTCATTTCTAGCAAACATAATCAAACTCCAGTGGTGTTCCACTAACACCAAGCTAGTTTTCTTTCACTTTCAAAGTCAAACTGTAAAAGACACACAAAGCAATAGAGATGATGAAAATCAGTAGTTCCTGAAAAATGTTCTTTTTCAAAATGCCCATTGCGATTGAAACAAAAGAGTTTCAATTCACACCTGCAGGAGAGCACATGACTCTAAAATCTTCACTACACCTGCTTGAACCAGTGGAGTCACACTCAGGTACTTTGGCACAGGTGTATTCCGCAGTCACCAACACACTTCCTACCAATGACCCCCTGAAGCATACGAGGATGCTGTTGTGAAATAGCTAAACTGGGTGTGCCAAGAGCTTGCTTACATACGTACTCCATCTGCTGTCTTGAACATTGCTTCCCTCTCTCACAGTCCCAGTGAGAAAATTTTTTAACTCCCAGTCAAAGCTCTGACCTCCCTGTTAGTCTGAACAGAGCCACAAGACAGAGAGGCAAAGGCAGCAAAGCCTTCGCTAGTGGGTAAAGTCACTGCTCTCTTTCCTTCCAGATAGCACCATCTGCTCTTTTAGTAAAGCACTGTAGCTTATTATGATGCCATAAACTTAATTTCACCTAAAGTCTCGATGTGCTGTACAGACCAACAGTACAAACAGAGGATTCCATGCTGCTACCAAGCTGTGCTTGAACTACTGGTAAAGAACAGGCAGAGCTGGAGAGACACCAAATGCGTAATGCCCGGGTAATTCAAGGATAAACATCATGTCCCTGGGGATTCATGCAACACCTTTGACAAATGTTTCATCTAATATGGAACAGAATCTAAGGGGAAAAAAATCACTCCTTTCCTCCTGTAATAGAGTCACACTCATGCTCATCTCTTGAACCCATGTGTTACCCTGCAAAACCTCCTTTCCCCCAGCATGTCTGAGAGATTCTGGAGGTGTTTTTTCATAACCAGCTCCTATAACAGCATGCTGCAGTAGAAGTTTAGCTACCTAACCACTGGCTTCTAGCTTTTATAAGGTATCTGAGGGGTCTGCATAGGGCTAAAAGACAAGGCATGGGATTCCCATGAGTACCAAAAGGATGCAGTACTTTAAATGCAGGTAGGCATCCTGAGATGGCAGCACTGCTGTTAAAACAGCAGACATCCACTGTAATACCAAGATACCTAAATTTGCTGCAGAGTAGCAAGCAGGGATGTTGTTACAACTGGTACCAAAACTGGCACCCTGTGTGCGAGGTACTTGTCATAATTTTCAATATCTAAGAGTAGGCAGACACCTTCAGTGATGGGAAAACCACTCAAGAGATCCTGAAATATGTTAGAGCCAGTGAAAAACTCACTGACAGCGAGAGGCAGTGAAAAACAATTGCTCCCAGTAACAGTGGAAATACTTCATGCTGAAAAATGAACTTGTTATCATCTCACACAGAAGATGTGATAGTCATCCCACATCTCAAAGTACACTTGCTACACAAAATGTCCTGTCACTCCTGACTGAAGCCCAACCATCCATTTCAGGCCAGAAATTGCAGAGAAAGTACCTGCTGCCCTCAACAAAAATGTGACAATATCACAAACCTTAAGCCTATAAATTGGCCCAACACCACTAATATTGCCATTCCTATATATGGCACTACTTGTTGAACCTTTCTGCAACTTCCGTCATATTAAACCCGCTGTTTGAAAAACACAAAGCACACTGGAAGCAAAATACTTCTACGAGTTCAGAACCCTAGAAATCATGGCTAGAATCCAGTTCATTTTTATTAGATAAGACTGTCCTAAATTTCAGTCTTCCAGAGTGGAAGGAACAGGAGGATCTGCAAAAAAACCCCTATTTGGTCTTCAGAACTCGATGCCATGTGTTCCCTGGAGTTGATGTTTCAGACGAGCTCAGGGCTGCCCCCGGTACAGAATGACCATTAGTACCTGGAGCATTGTTGGGCCAACCCTTAACTGCACATTTCAGCTCAGTTTTATCTGAAATGAACCCAGTGCATGTTCAGCACAACCACACCATGATGTGAATCAAAGCACAGCAAGTGGGGACAACTAGGGTATTCATTTTGGACCAGGAGCCCCTTTCTGAGCTCAGATGCCAACTTTCAGAGAGATACCCTTGGCTGAGAGCCTCTCTCTCTCTCTCCAAGGGTTGGATGAAATCTCCCTGGCTTCAGAGAGCTGCCTCAGCTGCTTATCTTAGCTCAGGAAATGGAAGCTTTCTTCAGAATGGTGGCCTGTTGGTGGGAAGTTTTTCATTCAGTTAACAATTTTCTGGCCAAAACATACACTTTTGAGAAATATTAAATCTACAGTGTGGAAGAAAAAGAAAAAACCTAAATCTCTGCAGGATCTGCCAAGAACAAGTGATATTACCTTTGCTTCTCCAAAGCTGTTGGCAATTTTTGTTGTATTTTAAAACTTTTTCTTCAGAATGTCCAAAATAAAAGCAGCGCAGAAGGAAGTGCAGGAGAAGACTCCTCTGCTGGTCAGTGCCTCTGAAGGTTAGAAGGTTAACTGGGAAGTTAACCACAGGCAGAGTACCTCTGACATGCTCCCAGAAAGTCTGCCTTTGTATTGGTGTTCTTGGCTGTTCCCGACTGCAGCAATGGATCAGAGAAACTGCACAATTCTGGAAAGCGATTCATCCCATCTGAATGACAGGTATTCATACTGGAGAGGATCTATCTGTGCCCATTCAGATCCTCATTCAAAAGCATTTATCTCCAAAAGTCATTCTTGATAAGATCATTAAAAAGCAAATAATCAATGCTTACCTCAAAACTAAATCAAAAACTACAGTAGCAGGTAAATTATTTGAACATTTATCTCCATCTTATTTTGTTTGCACTTATTTCTGGCTCTAGAAACAACTTTGAAACTGAGTTTTTAATGGACACCCTCTCCTGAAAGGAATTGAGTTTCTCTTAAATTTTTGTTCAACTGTTCACCCTGAACTGAGGTCAGACTGAGCTCTTCCCTGAAGATTAAGGACACACCTGCCTGACAAAAGGAAGCACTGAGGGCAATATTCATGAGTTACTTCGCCCCTTCAATGCAGAGAGCAGATCTACAGAGTGCTCAGAATTCAACAAGAGAGCACCTTCAGAGAATCTTTTACTTTTCATCAATTAATTTTTACAAAGGACTTTGCAGATGAAAATTGGTTCTTGAATACTTGTTATTGTAAGTCACTATGAGGTGAGGAGCACTTAAATACAGGAGCACAGAAGAAAGCATGCAAAATTCTGCACGCAAACCTGAGTTGAGGAGCAGAAAACAAAAGTTCCCAAAAAGCGGGATGGAAGGTAACTGTTTCCATAGGAGCTGATCACAGATGAAAGTGAAAAAGGAGGCAGAGAAAGAGGGAAAAATGAAAGAAAGCTACAATCGGTTAAGCCTTGCAGAGAAAAGATAAGGGCAGCAGAAAGGAAGAATGATTTAATGCTCGCTAAAGTGATTACAGAGAACAAAAGGGCTTTTATAAATTCACTGTGGCTGTGAAGGGGGAAGAAATACAAGTGAGAAATTATGACTGTTAATAAATAAGGAGGGAAACAATAAAAAATAGTACTGTAAAGTGGCTGAGCACATGACTGATATCTTGAAAATCCCGAGTCTTTGATAGAAGAATATTTTTCAAAGAGGTGCAGGTAATCAGGAAATTAGTAGATTCTTGGAAACATTATTTTCAATACATTAAAAAAAAATGCTTAGAAAACGTAAGTCACTTATTCCAGTGACTTAATTTCATGAAGGAACTCTTTTTGAATGAGTGGCTTTTTTTAGCTCTACAAAACTGGACAGCATCCATGAAGGGATAATATTGGTTTTGTTTAAGCCCTTTAGCAAAGCATAAAAATATCAATAAAAGATATATATAAAAATCAAGAAAAACAGTAGCTTGTCAGTAGGTACTACTGAATGTCATTTTGTCTCAGACAAACCTTATTATCACTGTAAAATACGATCAGTTTTCAACATAGTCCAGTGGAACCTACCACTGAAGCCCTTTAAATCACATTTTTCAATACAGACGAAAACTAAAGCAAATTAGTAAACTTGAATTTGATAAAGCTTGACCATCATAACGTAATATTACCAACTTAAAACTTTGTCAGATGCAAAGATTCCGCTGCCCCGGTGAACACAGACAATGTGTGTGGACTGCAAGCATGATGCCACTTCTGAAAGCAGAGATTTGACTGGGTTTTGTGTCTGGCACTTGGTAGTCAGACTCCCTGGCAGACTAAAACATGCAGGTGATTTCTCCACCCAGTGGACAGCCATGCTACCCACGCTGCTGGTGCACGGCTGCAGCCAGCTTCCTGGCTGTGCCATGTACGCCCAGGCACGGGCACCCACCGTTCACCCTGCAGCAACTCCACCAAGCCCTCCCCTCTGCAAGTCACACGCTGCAGGATTTGCAGATACAAGACAGAAAATACAGCTCAATATATCCTTACATGACATCCCTCGGGTAGCAAAAGGATACGAGTAGTTACCAGCAAAACAGTGAAATTGCAGGTGACTACTGCAGACCTTACTGCAGAAGAGGAATTAAAGGGAAGCTTCAGAAAAATTAGGAGCTTTCTCTCTGATTTTCATGTATTCATACAAAAAAAAAGAGAGGCCAAATATGTTAGAAATTACTTGAAGGCTTTAAGGCACTCAGTTCTGTACCACGGGAAACAAAATGTGACCAAAAAAACAGAATAAAATAGAAGACTGTAAAAATATTAATTTATTTTAGCTCAGTGGAATGAGCATCCATAACTGAACCCTGATTTGTAAATGCAAATAGAGCAAACTATGAAATATACAACACGATTAGCATACTTCAAAGCTGTGGGAAGCCATTCATCACTGAGACAAAAGGCTCCAACTCAGGAAACACCACTCAGATTTGGCAGTGGTGTCCTGAGCCAGAACTCAGTGCAGACTGTGGGGAAATCAGCTTTGTCTTAGGGACAACTAAATACTCCAAAGTCAAAATCACCCCGGCATCTGTATGCCTGAATTGCCATGATTAATTAGTAAAACTCCTTTGACATTGCCTGAGTGCTTCTTAGAGACCTCGAAGTGCAGAGGAAAAGAATTCCCTCTCCAAGGCTGGCCATGTACCTTGGCCAGGAGTTGGTGCCAAGCAGGGGCATAGGAATGACGGGCACGGTGACCAGAGCAAAGCTGTGAGGTCCCTCTAGTCAGGGCACGGGAGGAAGGGCACAAAACCCCCAAGTCTTTCTTCCTTTGTCTGAGAAAAAAAGCATTGAGGTTTCTTATGAATGGATATAATCAACAACACCATCGAGGCCCTTGCAGCCTGGGTCAAGGGGAGAGGGCTGGGTGAGAAGCAGAAGGGACAGTGAGCACAGCAGAAGCAGCTGAGCAGAAAGAGACGGGAGTAGGATAAAAAGAAAGGAAATCTGCTTGGCTAGGGGAAGAGTTATGGGAGGCCTGGAGACAAAAGAGCAAGAAATTTAAGCTAGAGGCAGTCAAAGGTGTCAGCAGAAGGATTCAGAGAGGAATGTAATAAGGTCACCATGACAGGCAAGAATGGAGATGTTGACGGCTGCCTTTCACGGGGCTTTGAAGTAGGAGGTGGAGGTGTCAGCAGAGATTACAATAAGTGAAACGGGAGGCAACACATAGATCTTGGTTTTTCTGCTGGAATAGGGACAAAAGGCCAGTCAGGGTAAATGTTTTTCGGGAGTAATTATCAGGATTTAAACAGACTGTAAACGTGCAGGTCACAGAGGTGGTGGCAATGGTGCTGAGTTGCAGATGTAACACCAGCAGAGGAGAGAAAGGGACCTTCAATGTGCTTCCTGGGATTAGGTTTGGGAAGGGGTTGTGCTTAAGAAGTAGTAATAACAAAGAGAAGCCCACTCCAAGCCTGAATGAACCTCAGTATCTGGTTGTGACAGGCTTCCCACGAAGGTTCCCAAGGAATGATACAATCCTTTACTGTTCCCCATACACACATGCTGTCTGCTACTATTATTTCAGGAAACAGCATCAGCAGAAAGTGATGGACAACAGCAGAGGAAAGAAACCCTATGAGAAATAAAATTCAGGTAAGAGGAAGGATTTTTGGTAAAAAAGAAAGCAAATCAAGATGAAAGGAAGCATACTGTGCAACTGAGAGTCTGATCCTGAGTCTATAAAAATGTAATGTTCACATAAGCTGGCAGGAGGCTGGGGTATAGATGGAGAATTGACCAAAAGCTATGCATGAAGATATTGCATGAAGACAACCAGCAGAAGAGGAAATTACTTAAAGGCATGGGGGAGATTAAAAAAAAAAAAAAGCATACTCTGGAAATACGTTTTTTAAGCAAAGGCAAGTGTTACAATGACTCGAAGCTACCACACTGAAGTGACTGATGGCAGGTACAAAGCTCAGTTCAGGTTATTTGTCCAGATCATTAGAAACCTCGGTGAGAGAAATTCACAGAGAAGAATTCAGGAAAATTATGTGTTTGAACAAAGTACGAGGGGAAAGGTCAGGCAGCCTTAAGGATTCAGAACACGACTCTTTGTGGGGTGGGAAAAGGGGTTTTTGAGGACAGAAGTAATTGATGGTGCCTGCTCTGAAGAAAGGCATGCAGGCACATGACCTGAGTGTGCAGATGACAAACTGTGACAGTGGAAAGCACGAAAAACAAGAAAATATTTCCAGCCTCGGGTCCCTGGGTGGTCCTGAGATTTCTTCTGTGGAGGCACATGGCTGACATATATGCCAGGAATAAGGCAGAGCTGGATGCTTTAACACACAGTGCTGAGAGAGGAAAATGGCAGCCCAGAGTTAAAGATAAACTGGGCAGAAATGAGAGGAGAAGCAAGTTAACAAGAGCAGTGAGGGGAAGGATGAGATTGGGAATTAAATGTCAGGGATTTTGACAGATGGAAGGTCACAGAAAGGACAGGTGAGGATGGGCAGGTGGGATGGGGATAGGGGGTTTTGAAAGAAAAGTGGTGGTGGTGGTCAGATGAAGGAACTGGGTTAGTGGGAGGTCAGAGAGTGACAGCCTCCACCTCCCTGAGGTGGAAAGGGTGGATATAAATGTGTCATTTCCTCAGTATTTCATGCCTCTGTGTCAAAGGGCAGGATCCTTAATAGCACAAGCATTAAAAAGCGTGGCAGGTTGGAGGGGTTTTTTGGGGGTGTTTTTACTCTCACAGAACAAAATAAATGCCTACATTTTGCATCCTTATTTTTTTTCCATGATTTAGTACAAAGTTGCATTTAAAAAAACACCAAACATTTAAGGATGTTTACAGCTACGTAACAGCTCACCTTGATAGATAAAAGCATCACAGCACTTCAAATGCCTTTAAGTGTTGGTGTGAACAAGAGTAACTTGATTTTAAACTATCATTATTTTCAGCATTTATTGTAGTCTTTTCTTGTTTTACTGCCTTTCTATTGTATTCAATAAAAAACACATCACTTGTCTGGAAATTTAGCACCTACACACCTAGCACGTTTTTCCTTCAAAGGAGATGGATTGATAAAACTTCCCAGTATAATGTCAAGATATGCATTCTGCACACAACCTCCTACTTACTTTAATTATGAAGAGAGTGAGTGACATGGGTATGAGGTGGTCCTCTGGCTGAGGGTCAGTGTAGATGCAGTGCACAGCAGTGTGATCAGGAGGACATTATGGAGCTCAGCTGGCACACAGAAGAGCTTACAAACACTTGTAAATTGGTTAAGCTGTGGTCAGACTGACTTTGGGGATAGAAAGAAATGTGTTAGAAGAAGCTTCAGGAAATTATGGAATACACATTAAAATCTGCCTATTTGTTCACAGAATTTTTGAATTTTAGTGCTGGTTTAAGGTTGAAGTTTAACCTTCAAAGCCTTGTCATTAAACACCAGCTGGTAAAAATCAATAACTTTAGATTACAAAATTCACAGCGTGGTTTTATAAATGCTATTTTCTTGTTTAGTGAAAGTTAGTTGCTTAACTGAACATCAAATTTCTCTGGCAATCCTCTGTGGCCTTTCTCTCAGAGTTCCTCATTTTTTGAGCCCCAGCCATCACTTCTCAAGAACCAGCAGGCAGACACTCAATTCTGCAAATAATGACTAAGTGAAAACAAAATGCCACGTTAGCACCCTGAGCCTCCCCGACACACATTGCTCTGAACAAAATGGAAGATGTTGATCAGAGACTTCAGGGTTGTATTTTGCCCTCTCAATACATTTCCACAGGCTAGATTAATAATCCCCAACATCGTGGCCACTGGCTTGCCCACGCTGAGAGAACGACAGCATCTACAGATACCCACTACTGCAAGCACTCACGACTCCTTGTCAAACCCGCACACAGAAAGAGCTGCCCCTCCTTCTCAAAAACTTTGCTCCCTTAAAAGAACACATTTCCCTCTAAAGATGTCAGCTGCTTTATTAAGACTATTTATAGATAAGTAAAATGAATAGCAGATGGCCTGTGCAGATTAGGAATTTGAGGAACACTGCAACCCATAACATCTCGTCTTTGACGTGGCTAACGTGGACCAGGAACAGCCATCTGCAACCTGGAATGCTCCTCTCTGAATTTTCTCCATTAGCAAATGTATCAGCGGCACTGGCTAAGAAGTATCGATCAGAAATCTTGATGGATTATTCTAGTTTTGATCAAGACAGAGGGAGGCACATGGCAAGTGAGCAGCGCTGGTGGGAACTGAACCAATTCTGGCAGGTTCTCCCCTCCACTGACTCACTGATGAGTCTTCTCGTCTTCCCAGGTGCTTGGGCAGCTCCCACATAATTTTTCCTGCCATAATAACTCACCAGAATAGTCTGCTTATTGAACAGATAGCTTTAAACATCTTTACGAGCAGTGCCCTAAAAGCAGCTGTTACCTTTAAAGAAAAGAATTTCATGTCTCACACAACTAAACTTTTTTTAAAAGCCAGAGTGAACAGCTACGATGAAGGTGAGAACAAAACCTTTTGAACAATACTGTTCAAATTTTAAAGTAGAAATTAAAATGCTAATTTGAGCATGGTGCCTTTCTATTCTTATTCCACTTATACACAAACTCCCTAAATTATAACTAGCTTACAGGGGAGGCATTTATAATTAACTCATTTTCCTGACAGGTTTATTCTTGTATAGTATCTAAATATTCACTTAAGACTAAGTTCTCTGTGCTGTATGGTATCCTAAAGTAAATTGATACAGGAGGCTGAGGAAGGTTGGACTTGGACAAGGCTAACAGACACATTTTTGTTACATGGGCAAGAGAGAAAAGCAGGTCTGATTCATCATTTCAGCTGGCTTTTGTATTTTTAATTTTTTCTGAAAGAATCATAATTACCATTTAGAGGAAGACAGTTGTATAACTCCGAACATTCATTCCACAGCCATATTCTTTTCAGAGACTCTCCCCAGAATCAAAAGTCTCAGAATGTTCTAATAAGGCCTTAAGGAATTCATTTATTTACCTTCAAAGCTAAAGGAAGAAAGTTGCAGAAGCAAAAGCCAGCCTCTGCTTAAAAATACAACATGCTCATTCTTCAGATTTTCAAGACAGGAGCACAAAAACCCTCATCAGACTCATGCTCAACTCAGATGTGGCCTAGAAAAGAAAAACTAGGAATAAAGGACTTATGCAGGTAAGAAGCTATTAAAAAAGAAAAAAATCCTAATTAAACTGACTTGTCTCTTTGCAAGTTATTTGCAGTAAAAAATTCTCTCAGCCACTGGGTTTAAGCAACTTTTGTCCCATCCCATCTCAAGTGGAACAGTTTATGTAATATTCCAGCTCTGGAGTCACTTAATACCACTGATATTTACCAGGACAGAAGCTGATTAGGAAATCCATTTTCCCAGTTCCCAAATTCCAGTATCCTCCAGTTTGTCAAAATAGAAGTACGTGTTTCCTGCTACTATGAGACAGTGAGGAAAGTAGGTTTCATCAAGAAGGATGATGGCAAAGAAAAATAGAAGCAAAATCTGTTATTTCCAGTCTTAAGCTTATAAAACCTCCCCATACTACTGTGAAATTAATGAAATGTTGTTTGGAGCTATAAATTAAAGTTCCCCGCATTTGTTTTGGATCTCTCTGTTCTAACACTTCTCTTGGCTGTTACTGACCATCCTGTCTGTTCAATTATTCCTAAGACTTGAGACTTTCAAACTCTTACTATTGCAAACCATGTCAGCATTCTGGACTATATATTAAACTATAACTTAGTATCCTCTTTAAGGAACAGAAGAAGCAACCAAGGAGGGTCTAACATCTAAGGAGAAAATGCCTGTGTTGTGCTTATAGCAAAAGGACTTGGTGAGGCTGTCCCTGTCTGGTCCCTTTGTAGGGACCATATATTTCATTTTCCAGCTTTTGCTGAGGGCCAGTGTTTGGAAGTCTTGACAAGGTGCTGGTAGCTGACTAGCAAGCTTATTCAAATACAGATGTGGAAATTAAGATGTCTCCAGGTCATGAAGAAATTCAGATAGGTTGTTGAAGTTTGTTGGACATAGCTGAAAACAATTTCTCGTAAAATGTAAGGCATAAGTTAGATTGCTGGGAGATTTGCTCACTTCAGTTGCAGGGAAAGGCTGGATGGTTTTTCCGACTCTCTTGCTGCCTGGAGAGGCGTCCGTGCAGCATCATATTTTCTAGATGTATCTGGTTCTTACTTCATGCTTCCTCTTTAACAGTCTGCTATCACCCCTTTCTTCTTATTTAAAGTGACAATAACTGCATTGTCACTTTCATGATCATGCTAGAGGAATTCCACAGGAAATAAAATTTTCATCTGCTGGAACCAGCTTGATGGCAAGGCTTTGGTTCCCCCTTTGCCCCCACATTGAGTATTGTGCATCATGTACCACGTCCTTCAGTCGAGATGCTGGCTGGCATGTGAGTGACTGGGCACATTTGCTTTCCAGCCAGTTGAGCAAATTTTGCTGTTGTTTCACGAAACCTATTCTAATTCTGGGAAAATTCACGTCAGCCTCTGATCAGGTCCTCCCTTGGCATGGGGAATTAGCTCAGTTTGCTAAGGACAAGAGAGCCCCAGAGAAGAACCATGTTTCTCTCTGGCAGGATGAAAACTAAGGACAGGACAAGCTAATCAGGAGAGACTGTGTAACAGACGCAGCTCCTTATACCAACAATATTGCTTCATACACTCCTAACAGTTCACATCAGGCTGATGATGTCCTAACATCACAAAACAGCAAATGGGCAATGAAATGAGTATGCTGAGATCTTTGTTTCTTAATTTTTATTATTGTGAATCGACAGTTTTATTGACAGCAAACTTGATACTGTCTCTGGTGAGATTACTTTTTCTTTCTGAAGGGCAACTCTGCTGGCGAATAGACCTTTGCAAAGAACTTCATTTAGAATTACTTTTAAAAAATCACACACAGATATCTGTGATACTTATTGACTTATAAGTCAGCAGTAATTGTAAATCAGGTATTATGATATCTGTGGGGGCCTTTTCAGTGAGATGCTCAGATAACTTATTCTCAGCCTGACACCATTCAACACTTTTATCAGTGGTCTGAGAGAAAATAGAGAAAATATAGTCTTCACCCAAATAAAGTTCACAGGTCATATAGCAGATGAAAGGGTGAATGATGTCAGAGAGAGGATGAACTGCAGAGTGATCTGTTTTGCCTGGTAGCTTAAGTTTCCTTGAACTCCCAAAGGGCTTTTAATACCACAATACCAAGTCATGGGCAATGGTAGGAAAAAGAAAGAAATGATGTTGTTCATGTCCATAAAACAAGGAGCTTTGTCATGGTAAAAATGTCTCAGAAGAGGATTTAGAGATCACAAAAATGAGTTGGAAACCTATAACTAACAGGAACTGACACTCCTGTTCCCACTTCCCCCCTCAAAAGGGAAACCCTGGTAGAAGACTACTAAGAGATTGGGGATGAGTGAAAAAAACTAGAATCTGCAAAGCAAAAACCCTGCTTAAGTGATTGTTGAGTTGTTGAGCTCATTCATTATCTCCTAGATCAAAAGGCATGAAGATCTTTGAGACAAGCGACCTGTTGGGCTGCCCTCCTGGGCTGCACTGGAACGACATTTTCCCAGCCAGCCACCACTCCAGCCTCCTTACTTCTTGGAAAACTGTCCTGTCCTGCTGTGGATAGCAAGCATTTCCCAGGAGAGGATCCCATCTGACATTTTGAAATACTGGTGAAAGGATCCTGGAAACATCTCTATTTTTAGCCTTGCTCAAACTCAGAAACAGTCTGAAATTTATTATCAGGTACTGTTTGAAGTTTTCCCTAATTACTGCCGAAAGGGAAGATATTTCATTCTCCTTCTCACTGTTTCTTGATATACATGTATCACTTGGCTTTTTTTTACGTCAAAAGAAAATGTTTATTGAATGTTTCCCTGAGTTGAGCACTTCTCTATACAGCTATTGGTGATTTTCTACTCTTTCCACATAGTAATGAAAAAATATCTTTATTAGGTTGGGGTTTTTTTCATCCTCTTGTGCCTTGAAAACATTCTGTGGTGTTCTTACCTCTGCTGGGCATTGATTTCTTCTCATTTGTGTCCTCTTGCTTCCTTTTTTCAAACCACTACTCTTCCTAACAGGAACTTGTATCAGCATCCTCATTTCTCATTTCATAAACACGTACACGTGTAAATACACACACAGATACATATACTTGTACACACACACACCCAATGGACTAGACAACCTCTGGGGGTAGTTTGCAGCATAAATATTCTGTGATTCTATGATTGTGCTCACATGCATACAGTTAAATAAAATAATAAATGGACCTGTTGATGTGCATGTGGAACCTTTAATTTACCTCTTAACTTCGCTTCTCTCCCCTCTGCACCAGATTGTGAATGGATAAGTGTATTCAAGCATTTGGTAAAGCATACTTGGCATTTAATCTTAAAAAGAATATGCATGCTCAATTAAAATAGCTTTTCTTCAGAGCTTAATTAGTATTATCAGCTTTGTGAAACTGGCTCTTTTAAAAGCCCGAGTATATACATATGCACTGTCCTAAGACATACCTGTGTGAAGTTTATGCTTTCATTGTATCAGTCACGTACAAACAAAAATTATTATTTATACCTCACCAACAACCCCTTTTGTGTCGAGTTCCCTTTTTTTCTGTGCAGCACAGCATTCCTCTGCCACAGCCACCTCTAGGAAGGGAAGCTGCCCCTGGTTTTCTAAGAGAAGAGACATCAAAGCACGCTTAACATGGACCCTTCAGCCATGTTGATGACATTTTCCAAGCACATGCATGGCTGCTGAATCACTTCCCTGAATCACATGCGTCTTCTTTCCATCATTGCTGCAATTTGCCAAAGCAAAGAAGACCAACAGCACCCTGCTTCCAGCCTGTCCCCACTGCCCTGGGCACGCCGTGGTGCCTCTCTGGCAGCTTCAGCCCAGCCACTGGCACCCACCTCATCTCCTCAGCCAACGCACCTGCTCTGGCTCTGCTCCCCAGACAGTGCTGCTGGGGCCCCCAAACCTGAGCAACAGAGGAGAACCCAGAGATTTGCAAAGGCTTTCCTTATGCAGGCAATTAAATGCTCTCAAGCCCCCCACCCACCTAGGACTAGTAGAGGAGGAACAGAAATTTCAGGGGCAAAGCACTTGAACCTTGGCTGCTTATGAGTAAACAGAGCTTCACGTATGCACCAAACATCAGTGCTCAGTTATCTGAGCATACTGAGTTAAGTGTGCCATCAGGTACACCCCCAGAGCCCTGTGGTGGCCTGTGGCAGCGGGGCCTGGGACAACACCTACAGCACATCCACAGACACGGAGCACAGCTCCCACCTCGGGTGTCAGTGAGCTGGAAACAGGCTATGCAATTCCTGGCATCGAGCTCTAGAGACCTCTGTCTCAGCTTGGGGCTCAGGAGCTGATGATGCTGTACACAAATGCCTCAGCAGAAAGATGGCTCCTGACAGTAGAGAGCACTTTAATTCAGGAAACAAAAGAACAACAAGGTTTGGCTGCTGGAAGCAGAAGCTCAAATGAATTCAAAGCCGCAATGTGGAGTAGATTTCACACTGAGGAGGACAAAACACTGAGACAACATACCTGGGGACTGGCAGACACTCTGCCTTTTCAAGTCTTTAAAAATCAAGTTTGGGATGTCTTCCCAAAAGCCACATTTTAGCTCAGACAGAAATTATGGACTTTTATATGGGAATTACTGGATGAAAGTCTAGACCACACACATGCAGAAGTCATGCCGCATGCCCATAGCAGTCCCTTTTGGCTTTAAAATTATATTTCAGATTACTTTCCCTCCCATTTTAGGTTTTGTGACTATCTAAAATTGTGATTTCTCCTGGCTTAAAAAAGGTAATACACACAAACCCATGTGCCTTGAATGAGTTTAACTAAGGCTTATGTTTGTAAACCAGCCATAATCTGAATTACATTACATTAAAGCTGTTCAATATTCAAATATTCAAATGCTATTATTTGCAGGAGAATTTTGCAACTCTGCAATAATGCTGTTTCCATTTCTCCGAATATTTTCATTGACTGTATTCAAAAGACTACCTGCAAAAATCCAGCTTTAAAATATTATCCTCAGTGAGAGACTAAGGTGGAAGAAATACTCAAAATCTTTCAAATTCCCTTTGAATTCATCTTTAAAGAGATAAAATAACAAAATAATATTAAACAGACCTTCAGAGACAGAAAAACACTCTTTTTCCACAAATAATTAGTTTTACAAAGTCATTTGAAATCCAAATGCCCTATAAAAATGCTGTGCATGCTTTTTGCAATGCAAAAATTGGTGGAATCACACATTTAATAGAACCCGACGTGTATCGTTCATTGAGTATCCTTCCACATATTCTGTTGACAACTGAATTAATTTAATACTTATATATCAGACACAATGATTTATATCAACTGGAATTATATGTTAATTATTCAATAAATATAAGTTTCCAGGACTGCTGCGCCATGTAAATTCTGTAAAAATACATTTTCCTCAAAAGTAGTTAGTAGACTGGACATTTATTCCCTGATGAAAGAATAGCAACATTACAAGGAAGAGTTAGGAAAAAAAGGTATGCTTTACTACACATATTAGTGAATTGATCTGGTAAGTGTTTTGATCTTCTGTTTGTCTATTTTTTTAATTACCATTTTTTTCTCAAGAAAGTATTTGCATTTCTTGCTAAGCAAATAACATTTTTAACACAAGCCCTCTGTTGATATTTGTCTCAACACAAGTTCACAAATTGCAGTGTCTTTTTTCCCTCCACTTTATCAAAATATGTATTAGGGAGGAGAGCAAGTTTAGTACTTTGTAAAAAATGTAGACAGTAACATCTAAATCTCCCCTCATAAACATGAAATACGAAAATGTAGGGATGAAATTAAAGTGTAGGAACAGGCACTCCTTAGCTTTTTTTAGAAATAGTAGGAAAACCTGCCAAACACATTGCTTAAAATCCTCATTGAAACTGGACTTAAAACGCTGAGGAATTTGCTGTCCTACAGTTGCACACAGAGGCTGCTATTGACACCTGTAACAGTGCAGGGCGGGCAGGGAACCACACCACCTCCGTAACTGAGGGTCTGTGTCTCCAGGATGCGGCTACTCTAATGATGTTTTTCCAGGGTGGATCCAAACAGTAAGACAAATTTGTCTGGAGTTCTCTGAGGTCTGGAGCAAAAAGAGGGAGAGACGTAATGTTCATTTGTTCACACATCAAACCTGCCCAAGGAGGCTGAATATGGACCGGCTGGACCAAAACCTGCCCAAATACCCTCCCCACACAGCCACAATCAATATCTGCTGGCTGCTGTAAGTACCTGCACGCACTTCACACACTTCAGAGAGGGGATTAGGGGATGTCAGTGAAAATGACTCAAGTAACTTTACCCTGCAGCTTTAGCAGTAGGACTAAAAGGGGCATCCAGAATAGCTGAAGGCAACATTGGGTTCAACTGATGGATAAAATCCTAACTCCGTTTTTTCACTCATCCTGGACTAAGCATGCTTCTCGGACAAGGACACAATGACTGTGCCTTCTCCTTGCTGTTCCTAGCACTGGGAAAAAAAAATCTTGCTTGAAATTGTCACGGTCCCCTGATTGCTGGGTCACTTTCAGTTAAACAGAGAGGAAAAAATGTAATTCATGAAAAGAAAAAGGTCTTTGCCTTGCTGCAAGGAAGTCAACTTCTGTGCAACATGAGAAAGGCAAAAAGTAGAATAACAAGAGTGATTATAAAGCACAAGAAGATCTTGGAAGTGAGTTTTGGTGAAGGAAGATGAGCATGAGGAGATGACACAGAGCATGCCTGAACACACAAATACTAGGAAATGCATTGTCCCTTGCATATCCAAGGATGGTTTTTGTGACAGCCCTTAGACCCAGAGGCAGCACACTCCACCTCCTGCCGAGGTGCTACATCTCCTGCTGACAGGATTCGTACTCTGCCTGACACAGTTTTACCATCTTGACGTATCTGGTCTTCCAATTTTTTCTCTCTTTTTGTTTTTCTACTCCTCAACTTTTGCTTCACTAATAAGCTCATTAAGTATAGCAATATAATCAGCATCCAATTTTCCCCAGGGCATGGAGAGAGAAAAGGGAAGGATCCTACATGACAAATGCTATCATTTCATTTAATGTACAGCAGGCAGGTACCCAAATACCATGTCTATGGGCTTGTCACAGTAACACATTAGCAGAACAAAATGAGGTGGAAGGGCTGCCTTTATCTTCTCTGTCCACAAGCCTGAAATATCACAAACTTAAGGAGGAAAAGACAAGAAGGCTGCCTCTAAGAGGAATCTCAGAGAGGAAAAGGGTGGCAAAAAGCAAGACAGACACAAAAAAACCCACAAAGAACTACAAGGTCTGGAAAGATCAAGTAAGCAACAGTCTGCAGAGGAAGTTTCTGAAGTGTTGTGTCCACTGTGAAAAGCTGGAGATGTTGGCATGTTTCTCATGCACAGGGCTATTGCCAGAGGATGGGACAGTGACTGAAGTCAGCAATGAGCTGTTTCCCAAGGGCTGCAAGACCGTTTCTCACAAAGAGAGAGATTGCCAGAAATATTCTTGCTCAGGAATGCATCCTGTTTCTACCACAGTTCTGTTAACATAGTAGCAGAATACTGTTAGCAGTAGCACACCAGTAGCACTATCGCTGCTCTAGTATGTTGCTACTGGAGCACATTACATGGAGAACGTGCTGTAATAGGCACAAGGCCATGTGCTTCAGCCAGCCCTACAAAAATTATATACAACAGAATGCACAGGCCCTCTGTCCAGCACTAATACACTACATTATTCACCCATCAGACAGCTGAGCCAAACCCAAACACGGCCCGAATGACAGACAACTTAAATCGTGTTGTCCCAGGGACAACCTTAACATAAAAATCACTGTATGTACACCATAAATACACCAACAAAGCATTTGCTTTGTCTTCCTCAGAGTGTGGAGCATGAATTACGGGAGCAGAGTAGGACTCAGATGGCCTTGTGCAATGGAAAGGAAAACAGACACTCATTAAAACGTCGTCTTCCCCTCTGCTTCCAGGATGGGTCAGCAAAATTTCTCCAGAACTAGGAGATCCTTTTTCAGTCTGCCAGATGCATTGAAAGGAGAAATATTCAGCTAGAAGACTTTCTGATTAATCTCACTGGCCTGTGTTGCTTTTGGGACAGCACGCTAGGACGCTGTGTTTCCCCTGCAGCTGAAGAACTCGTAACTGTGCCTCCTGTATTTAATGTACGCTTCTCAAATACAGCTGTAAAAATTAGCTTTCACAAAAGGGCCTTGGTAACAATAGAAACATTTTTTTCATCATTTTTATCCAACCAGTTTTTTTCTCTAGGACATGCATTGTCTTACACTTCTACTATGCAACAAGGTGTTTTGCTTCCACATAGTGACCAAATCAAAACACAGAATGATAGCAAGGGCATTTAATTATGAGCCCATTACTTTCTAAGACCTGGTTAGAAAGCAACATCAATTTTCTGAAAACTATTGTAACACATAAAAAAGTAGTCATTTGTTTAAAAAAAAAATTGTATATTTAAACTTTACGATATAATTTTAGTATTTAACAAAAGTCCACATATAGGTAAATATAATAATGTGAGAATCTCAAATCAGGACACCAAATTTCATCACAGAACATCTTGCTGTTGCCAAGATAAAAGGCAATGAGGATCAGCATGTCTACATTAAGCTCTGACAGTGTAATAACATAACATCTATGTTGGAAATAACTAAGTAAAAGAAAGGTGGAATAAGACTTATTTTTCTAAGTCACAGGTATAAAATTATGCCATCATTTCTCCCTAGAGACTAGGGGACAAAAATATGACACTGGGTGATTCCATATTTATAAACAACATTTATCCAAGGAAAAAGGGCACAGTTTCTTTGTCACCAGTCTAACTTTCTCCATCAAAAGCTTGCAATACCTAAGAAATAATGCAAAAAATTAATTGTATTTTTTGAAGTAGAATGGCCTTCAAATGAGTTTAGAAACTTCTGTCATACCAATCTCATTCATTTTAATATGGTATTCTAGGAATGAGAGTATGCTCAGAAAATTGTGACAATATAATTTCTTTTTAACTAGAAAGCATAACTAAATGTTCCAATGAAAGACCTTAATCAAAAATCATTAATTAAATGTTTTGAAAGAATTAGATATGAATGATAAAGACAAAAAAAACGCAGTTTGTGCATGTTCCTTATTTCTGATTAAAAACCAGAAAAATACCTGGCCAGTTTAAATTTAAAGACTTGATCCAGTCACTGTATGCTAAGTCCAGCATCATCTGTGATTTAATTTAATTTTTCTGAAATTAATTAGGAGATTTTTAAAGGTACCAATAGACATTAGATAAGCAATTTTAGCTTTGAAAAATCTCATTAATGACAAATATATGGAATGAAGATATCACAGCAAATTAAAAATTATGTGAGTCTTTCAGGGTGGGGTTTTTTTTTAAGTATTCTTGATCTAATATCCATATCTGTTAAGCCTGAAACAGTATTAAATCCTTTTGAAAGCATCTTCATTTTCAATATTTAAAGCAGTTGAGCACTTCAGCTCTGATCTAACAAAACAGTTAAGAACATAAGTATATGACTGTAGAATTAAGCACGTGCATATTTTCAGTATTAGAGGCTTAATCTGTCATTTTTCCTCATGGTCTGTTAAACAGAGAAAAAATATTTCTAAGGGGAAACCACAATAACTGATAAAAGAATTTAGGTAAATATCCACTAGCAGGGAGAACATTTGGTTCTCTGGGTCTTTAAGAAAGAAAAACAGAAGAAAGAAATTATATTTTTTGACTAATTGATTTCCCTTCTCCTGCTTCCTGACGTAGGATGCTTTTTTCAGAAATCTTCAACATGTCTCTCTTCCTTTACTATTTACTTTTCCTCTCACTTAGCCAGCTCCTCAGCTAGATGCAATACCATCCCTTACTCCCTTCTTCCTCTTTTAACACCCTTTTTCCAGTTTCTTGTCTAACACCATGGGTGCTGCCCATGACCTCTCCTGACCAGGTTCCGGCACTGTCCCCTTTTGCTGCCTCCTTCCTTGCAGCCACCCACTGCCTCTTGTCTCCCAGCCATTCAGGTTTGCTCCCCAACGGCCAGGAAGAGTTCTTGTTTTCACCCCATGCTTTCTTCTTTCTTTGAGGCCAGAAAGACTTTTACACTCTTTCCAGGCTGATGTCTCCAAATTCTGTTATTCCTATTCCTCCTGTCCTTACATTTGCCTCTTCCTCTTTCTTCAGCATTTACCTTGAACTAAAGCAGTTTTAATCTTTGTTCGCTTCTGACTGAAGACCATTCCTTTTTCACTTGTTTTATCCTGTCTCAGTCCCTTGGTCCAGACTTAATAATGAACTCTTCCTTCTGATCTTTTAATGTTCAAATTCCTTTTCTCTGAGGAACAGCTTTTCTCACCTGCCATTCTGCCACACCTTTTCTGATACCCAGCCAATTGCCGTCTCCATCTCGCCTTACACACTGACCTTCAGCAGACTCTTCCTACATTGACACACACAACTATTCCATTTCCTAGAAAAGCTCTCTGCTTTCATTAATTTTGTGCTGCCCTGTCCGCTTTTGACTCCACACAGTGAATTGTGCACAGCTGGCTTGGTAGCAATGTGGCTGCAGTAATATGAAGTTTAGTGTGAAATGAAAGGTTTACTGAAAAGCAGGAAAAACAGCCTGACATTTCACCCACCCTCATCTCCTCTGAATCAATGTCCTCTTCTTGGACAAAGACAGACAACACTGTGTCTTATTTTGAAGTCCTTGCCCTCATTGACTAACTTCCTTTAGAGAAGTTGTTCACCCGCTGTATTTCTCACAAATGCACCTTTATGTGGCTCTGACTGTTCCCTGTCTTGACTTCACCTTTCTGGCAGCGTGCCTGCTTGGTTGAATAGCATCTTAATGAATTGAAAATACAAAAAGGGAGCACACAAGTGTAAATAAAGATAGGTAAGACAGGAGAACAAAAGCATTGCCCGGACACTCTGACGCAAAAACAGGAAGGCAAAAGCCCAGCTGGAGCTAGCAAGGGACATTCAGGTTAAAAAGAAACTATTCTACCAGAATGCTATTCACAAGAGGAAGGTCAGGAAAGATGTGAGTCTGCTGATGAATGGGGAAGAGGTAAGTAACAGGCATCAAAGAAGAGGCTGAAGCACTCAGAGTCCTTTCTTACAAGTCTTCATGGACAAAGCCTGCTCCCAAGTCCCAGCAAATATCAACCCCATTCAGAACACACAGGGTCAGTCAACAGCAAAGCAGCAATAAGTTAGAGACTACTTAGAGGAAACCAGGTATGTTCAGATGCACCAGGCCAGGTTTCACCGAGGATTTGACAGAGCTTACTGATGTGACTGTGAAGCCGTTGTCAATCAGCTGTGAGAAATGAAGGTCAGAGGGCAAGCTCCCTGATGACAAGGAAAAGGCTAACATTATTCCCATCTTTATGGAAGGACAAGCAATGCAATGAAGGACACCCAGGGAATAATTAGTGGGTCAGCCTCACCTCAGTCCCAGGTGAACACCCTCTTGTAACCCATCTCTGAAGACAGGAGAAGATAACTAGCAAGAGCAGCCAGCATGGATTTTTCAAGGGAAAATCACGCTTGACTCCCTCACTCTCTTCCATGAAGGAGGAGTCTGAAGGGAGAGCAGTAGAGGTGCAATGTATTTAGACTTGTGATACTATCTCCCCTTTTAAGCTAAGGAAATACAGGTGGGATGGAGCCATTGGCTGTAAACTGACTGGACTGCCAGGCTCAGAAGGTAGTGGCTCAATGGTTTGACACGCCGTAGGTGGCCAGGAACAGCAGGGACACGTACCCTTGAATACCTTCATCCACAGCCTGTGCTGAGACAGAAGTTACTATGGGCAAACACGCAGGACACATCAGGCTGCAAAGAAGGGCAGGAGTAGATGGATGGAACAGACGCTGTGTCCTCAGTTTCCCTACTTTCCAGTGCCTGGAAAGGCTGCTTCCATAAACACAAAGGAGAAAAAAACCCCCTGTATATTTTATGCCGTGTTTCAAATCAACTGTCTTGCTAAAGTGGAGAGGGTTCACACAGCTCTTTTAGAAACAGCCTTTTTTCCCTTGGCATTTGTGCTCATGAGCCAATCTGGCAGATGCTGATCTTGTAAGCTCAGGTGATGAAGCAGACCCCAAGAGACACTGAGTTTCAGCAGGTTAAAAATCATTAATGTTTCTATTACTTGTTTGATTAGATGATTAAAATTTCCCACCAAGTGTGTTTCCAGAGATGCGAACTCAGAAAAAGAGGATTCCTCTGAGATAAAAGGTTTACGTTTTGGTCTGTTTGGGGTTGTTTTGTTTTTGCCATTCAAAGTGAACTCAGTTGCTCTTCTCTTTTAGCGTCCATGCTTGCTTGGTTTAAACCTATGGGGTTTTTTTCCCTATAGCTGTGTCTTGTTTTCTTTGCTTGTTTTTGCTCCTCCTAGAAAATACAGCAAATTCAATAGCTCTGTGAGGCTTATGTATATTGCTGTTCTTGTGACTGCATTATTGCTGACATTTAATGAAAATGTATTCCCCGTATTTTGCTAGCCAAACATGCAACTGCTTTTAACTTGCCATAACTCCATAAGCCCATTAAGAGATGTTTCCCATTATGCTACCATATTACTTTACAGATTTCACATTTTTTAGTGGAATAAAAAGTTTAATTGCTCCTCAATTTTGGGAACGACAGTGCTTAACATCTTGCATTAGATTCCTGCTTCATCTTTCGCTGTTTCACTCTGTGTCTATAAAACCTTTCTTGCAGTTAAAATTCCTTTCACGCAGATAGATTCTGTCATGTGGATGGCAGGAATAAAAGTAAATATATTTAGTGAAGTGTAACATGAAGAACAAGGCAAATTAAATAAGAAAATGAATCATAAGCAGTGCTTCTATGCTGGCTGTGTGAGGCTTCAAAAAAGAGAACAAACTCTTTCTTTCTGACAGACTTCTTTATTCCACAAGATTTCAGCCCACTTTGCAGAAAGAGAAATACTGAAACTCATTATTTCATTGTTGTGATGAAAATCTATGTCATAAGACATATTTATGGCTGTACTGAGGTCTGTCCAAGCTAGGGAGACATTCAAGTTTCACTAAGGGGTGCAAGTTCATGGAGAAATACCAAGAATCCACTCAAAAGTTAATCCATATGTAAAATACATGTATGTACCTCTAGCCAAGCAAAGTGGTAAAAACGTTTTCCTAAAGGCTTTATCTTCCTGTTTGGTTGACCTCTGGAGTTCATGCTGCCCCACCAGCTGGGCAGTGAAGCATTGGCATTCCTGCTCCAGGACTTTCTCCAGGTGGAGCAAGGGTACAGTTTGCAGGCAGCCTGCTGGTGGCAACAGGGAAAAAGGACTCCTATCTCCTTGCAATCCCTTCCTGCTCTCCACCTCATGGCCCTGTCACATCTAGTACTTGTCTCAGAATCACAAAATCACAGAATCATTTAGGTTGGAAAAGGCCTCCAAGATCATCGAGTCCAGTGTTTGACCAATCTCCAGCTTGTCAACTAGACCTTGGCACTAAGTCCCATGTCCAGTCATTTCTTGAACACTTTCCTGGATGGTGACACTAAGAACCAACAAATAACACTAAGGAAAGAAAATATCCACTTTTTGCTGCACTAGGGTTCTGCACTTTTCAGCGAGGTGACCCAGTTGAGAGCAGGGTGCATTGAAGGCTGAAGTTAGTGAAACCCTTGGCAAGGTCAGCCTTCAATACCCTCTGTCTTAAAAGCATTATTTGAAGTGCGATTTCTGTCGTATTTAAAAACCAAGATGAATCTACTCCCCAAAACTAAACTACAACTTTCTCGTCCTGCTCCACAAAAGTTTTTCCAGTGTCATCTAATGGTATTATTCAGCTGATTCTTCTAGGATGCACAGAATAAATACTTGTTTCATTTGTATTATTTTCCCTTTCATATCAAGAAATAAGACAGTCATACTGACCCTGGGAAAAAAAAAAGGTGTACAGAGCTTCTGTAGGATAAGTTGTGAGAGAATCTCAGAAACATGCCCATGAAAATGAGGGTATTTGACTTATTCGAGAAAGAGAGTTTGACAGTCCAAAATGTTGGCATTTTGTAACTTCTGAACAGCTTCTCAAGCAAATGTGGAGTTCTTTGATTTTAATGCAACTTTCTAACTCTAAAGTTGCAATAATACACAGAGCTGGGAACTGCATTTTTAGTTAATGGTGTATAACATTTTCCATCATAAGATCAAGTTTTAAGTTGCTCATAGCATGCATGCTCATTGTTTTCATAGATAATTTCCAGCTGTGTAGTTTTTAAGAATGAAGTTGGGGCACTCACAGTGTTTTGTTCGGTTCTTTGGGTTTTCTTTAAGTAACAAAATTGTAGCTATTCCATTATTGTGTTTGAGCATGTTTGCGTTTGGGAGCTGAGATACAAAGTGCAGTGCAGGAGGTATGATCTCCAAGGCTCAGACCATTTTATTCTGCTATGTGAAAATACATCTAATCCACCTGAAGTTTTAAGCTGCTATAAGAGGTTTATCTGTTAGATGCCACCAGCAAAACTGGTCACAGTCTCCACCTTTCATGCACTTTTTTTCATGATGTCCCAAGTGAGCTCTGGCTTCAGTACCAAAAATCAGTGCTGGCAAACTTGTATATCTGTCCTACTTGTCATATTTATGTGGTCTCCTTGTCCAAGAGCAGAAAACAGTCCAAGTACAAAGCTGAGAAGGAAAGAGACCTGGCAGGTACAGCACTGGTGGAAAGAAGACCACAGGAAAGCCAGAGGAGAGGGATCACAGAGTGGAAGAGGCAAGGATGGATAAAAGACAGCCACTGGAAAACATGGGATCTCAGGCCTGGAGAGAGAGCACAGGGTTGCTAGGTCTTTGCTTTCCAGTAAATATGTGGAAAAATTCCATGTCTGTTTTTCAGGTACCTGGTTGATAGAGAACTACTTTCAGTGGTACCCATCATGCAATTAATTAAAGTGAGAGGTCTCTCCCAGGATTTAAGGGTTTTAGCCTTCCTCACAGCCATGTAAAAATCAGTCCATCCTTAGAAATATATGTATTTTCCCTAGTTGTTAGTGGGGAGGTTTGTTCTCTTTTTTTTTTCTGAAGAAACTTGTGTTAAGCAAAGCCATAATAAAAGTGCAAATCAAGTGCTCAGAAACAAGAAGATTCCTGAATTAATGTTATTTGAGCAAATGTAATTTTTATGTTCTTGTGCAATGCTAGACAAGTTTCTCAAATCAGATTTTCCAGACATGTTCACAAATTGGGCATTTCTCATCATCTGGATGCTTTTTTTCCTCAAAGCAATTCAAGCGGGAATGCAATAATTCACAGCAGTGGAAGCTGTTAATTGAACATATCAAGTTCTATTTAAAAAATCGAAGTGCCCTAATCCACTGTTTCCCCAAAATCCAAGTTTTTGCCCAGACTTAAGTCTAATTAACACCAAAAAAAAGTGTAAAGCAGTTTTCAGTCTGGCCCATGAGTAAGTTTTAGAGATGTTTGAAAACATATCCAAAAAAGTTATCAACCATGTTGCTGAGGTGGGAAATTTCTGAACACAGAAATTTTAACAGCAAATTTATTGTAAAAATATTTACAAAAATGTCCCTAATACCCATTCTCTTTAATCTATTTCTAAACAAGGTTTTTAATTCCTTTGGCAAGGCAGTGTTAAGAAAACAGTATATAGTGGGATCAAGCAGAAAGAAATGGGACGTATGGGTGAGTGCAGAAACAGTGACCAAGGAGGCTCGATGCCATGGCAGGCCTCCCGCAGCCATGGGGATGACACACTGTCAGCATGACAGTCAGCATGTATGACAGCTCTTTTGTGGGAATGTTCTATTTACAGGAACAGAAAGAAACAGCTATTTGTAAGTTGCAGGACTTAACTAGATATGGGAAATTAAACACCGGCTTACCTAAACATGTGAGTTATCCAACAAAAAAAAAAAATTAAAGGCTGTTGCAGTTATTTGTGGTCTGAAAGATCTTAGTGCCAACACTGCATGTTCTAAAGCTACAGACATTTTCAAAAAGGAAACAACAGGGATACACTTCAAAACTTAATTAGAGGGAAATGTACCACGGACCCTGCCAGTCTATATCAAATCAAGAATTTATACAAATATCTTAAGTGGTTACTGATTTCAAAGTACTAAGTACCTTTTCATTTTTAGAATACTAAATAGAAGCTAATTCCAGCAAAAGGGTATTCTCCATGTAAGAGATTAAAATGTAACAGTTAAATCTCATAGTTTAAAAATTAATACGAAAACCTCAGTTTCCTCTTGCAGTTCACTCTCATTAAAAACCCTTTAGCAGATCTATAAATTAAAAAATCATCGTGATGCATTCTTATGATACACAAGCTTTTCTAAAATAATATTAGATTCCTATTCTGTATACAGAAAAAGGAAATAAATTAACTCCTGGGTAATATCCCTGAAACATTAGCAGTATGAATGGTGCTGGAGCATAATTAGGTTTGCAGAAACTCCCTCCTCTCAACACCCATACACAATGCTATTTAGGGCTAGTTTTGAAAACTGTAATTAAACAGTCAGAAAACCACTGGAAAAGAAACAAAATAACAAGCCGCATAAAAGTCACAGGGAGAAAACAAACAAACAAGCCCCTGGTTGATCGTTTAGGTTTCTTAATGAGTTCTGGTAATTCCAGTAAGTTACAGAAGCCAGGAAGAACCTGAGCAGCCAGCTCCCTTCCTTTCAAACTTTAACAACTCTATTACGCTTCAAAAAACCAAATCACTGCTCAGCTTACTGAAATAACATTTTTCTCCTGTACGCATTCTTGTCAGATAAATCTATGGCTAATAATTCCTCTCTGCCTGCTCGCTTATCCATACTGAAACACCAGGAGAAACACAATTCCCAGAGCTCCTGCTAAGCCCCTTTGCCAGCCTGGAAAGGATTTTCAGGAGCTGGGAGTTTATAGTCAGGCTACAGAATAGCATCCATAGAGCAAGGAATGTTTCCCTGTTTCATCACCTCTGGCAATGATGGCTGGCACAGGGCTGGAAGAGCCACCAGATTTGTGGAGCTGACGGCATCTCTGTAGCCCACCCCACCAGCAAGCTGGACAAAGTCACTGGACCTGTGATGCCCAGCATTTCAGAGACAGAAACAAGCCTTATTTAAGGGACAGACAGAAGGCCACCTCTTCTTCAACATATTCATCCATCTCTCCCTGTTCCCATCATGCCACTCATGCAGTTCGAAGCAGGTGGAAATTATTCACGGTTGCCTGCTGGGGATTCCCTCAGCAAATGTAACGCTGGATTAGAGAGCTCACGAGTTGTCTTCCCGGCAGCTCCGGGGCCAGGGAGCACAGCTAGCGGACACTCTGCCAAATTACGCCTGGTGTCAGCTTACAGCTCTTGAGGGAGACTTCCTAATTGCCATAAATTAGCCGCTATTACCTGGTGGACAGCAGAGAACCAAGGAACTTTGACTTGTTGCTGTCATTCCACCCTCGTCCAGATGCTGCAAAAGGCATCTTGACTTTGCCAGGTGCTCGGACAGTTGGCCAAGTGAGGAAGGAGCAGAACCCCGTCCTTCCCCCAGGTACGGCCAGTCAGGCCAGGGGGATGGGGTAGGAGGGGCACCAGACGTGTTATCATCCCTGCTCTGCATCATCTCACTGCTGGGGCGTGAGAGACCTTGTGTCGCTGCTAATCTGAATTTAATCCGTGTTTTCTGTTTGAATTCAGGGCCACAGCCACACTCAGTTCACAGCCTTGGTCACCTGTCTTTAACAGTGTTGTGCATACCCAAAATGGCACAAAAAAATTTAGCCAGCACAAATCTTCATATAAATATAGCAGGAAAAAACCAACCAGGCAACCAACCAAACAGGTAAATATGCACATGACTGAATTCTGCCCTTTGTCTCACACTCACACCTCTGAGATGGAATAAAAGGCCAGTTTCTGTCCTGGGGTACACAAACACTGACTGAGGTACAGTTCACATGTAAACCCAGGCTGAACTGGATATAAGCCAGTGTGGCTTGGAGAAATGTAGGCAATTGAGCCCATGACTTTGGCACAGCTTTGGCTGCAAGCTGATGGAATATCGTTTCTACAGCTCCAATCTGTAGAGCTGTATGAGACTAAAATTTACAGGCTCTTACTCCTTACTCTGTGCATAGAGAAACCTGGTTTTCACAGCGACTGTGACCTGGGAACTCCTGTTGATTTTAATCAGTCAGCAATTCTAGAAAAACTCCTGAGGTGATGGGCTTTGTTCTACTGTTTAGGCAGTCAGATCATCAGCTCCCTTCCCCTGTTTGTAGAAATTTTTTTTATAAGTGATTCATGGAGAAATACTAAGAAATTGAAACACAATTTGGGTATTATATTTGCATGATATACATGAGATTTTGTTGTGTGCTTTGCTAGCTGTTTATCAACCTACCAATCCTCACCCCCAAGGAAAAAAAAAAACAAACCAAACAAGAAAAAGCCAAAATCAGAGGACAATATGGTATAAAGGTCTCCTTTCTCCTTGGCTCTTTTCAGAAATAAAAGCATTTACTCACAGTGGACACACAACAGCAGGTTCAGGTTGCTTTCCACAGTAGAAAAGAGATATTTTCCAACATATTTCTTTCAGTTACCTGCAGTCACAGAAATGCATTGATCCCTTAGGCTGGAGAGGGGACCCACAGACAGATTTTCCACCTGTGCCAAGTGGCCCCACACCAGCATGGCCAGACCTTGCTGCTGCCCTTCCTCCCTGCAGAAGCAGCCTATACATTATGTCATCTCCCAAACAGCCTATTCTGCACCTAATCCTTACCAAAAAAAAACAAATAAAAAACCACCAAAAAGGACCCCCCAACAAAAACACCTTAAAAGTGGAAAATGAGCACAGAAGCCAGCTTTTCTTAGTCTTTTCTAGATAGAGACTCAATGCTTCACAAGGAAAATCAGAGAAAAGTCATAAAGAGCTTTTGGTAGTAAAGCTATTCTGATCTCTTGTAGCCTGAGAAACTGAAAGAGGCTAAGGTCACATTTTCAAGAAAGATGTAATTATGGCATAAAGCTAGTATTGGTATCTTATAATCTTTCATTAAGTAATTCTGAATGCACTGTATCATGACTTTAAATAGCACAGAAATATCTATTGGCATAATACAGAATACTAGTAAATCCCATGACAGAAAAGCCTATGTATTTGGGAAAGAACTGTGAAAGCAGTGAAAAACTTCACTTTCCTAAATTAACTCTGATCTCTAGATTTTGACACTGAATTTTTGAGTCATTATGTTTGAATAATATAAGGGGGTTGGTATATAATACACTGCTTTAGATTAGGTTTATCAAGTGTCTAATAAAGCAGGATGTTAATCTCTTTTGTCTTCTGGGTGAGGAGTCCTTTATTACAGTGTAGTATCTTTTGTTTTAATGCTGCTCTGCAGTGGATTGCCAGCTCATTAATTTTTCTGCTATAACACCCAAATCCCTTTGCTGATCAGTGTGCTGAATGATTGATTCCCTGCTCCCAGACTAATTTTTTACATTGGACTGCATTTACCATCTGGTAGATAAATCATCCAAAACACTCCAATTCGGAGCCTGGTTCCAGTGATCTTCTTTGTTTGTTCAGTCAGCAGAAGGAATATCACTTGCAAATGTGGAGGTTGTGTTCTCTCACCTGGATAACTGTTCCATATTGCAGACACAGGTTTTAACAAAGAGCATTGAGATAACAATAAACCTCTTCTCATTAACAAGAAAAAAAAAAAGAAAAAAAAAGTAGGTATCTCTTCTTCGTGTTTTCAAGCCAAAATTTTTGTTTCATTCCTACCATAGCCACTTGTTTGTCACATGAAAAAGAGTATTTCTTACAGCACAGAACCAATTTTGCACATTTCAAACATATTTAACTATTTTCACGAAGACATCCTTTGTAGTGGTAAGCACCTGCACAAAGTGAAGAAAAGGACATCCTTTGCACTTAAAACAGAGAAGAAATACAATGAAATAAATTGTCTTCCCAACCCATGTTTTATACGAGAAAACAATTCTATAACCTCAACGGGAGCCTGCCTGTGTTATTTTCACTTTTATAACCCTGAAATGATACTTCCATAAAATTATACTTCCAATCAAGACAGTGAAAAAGAACTCTGCCTCACAGAATTGTCTCAGAAAAATTCTGGGAGAGGTGAAGGACGAAGAAAAAGCCGTGGGAGAGACACGGTGCTCCAGGAAAAGAACCGTTCATCTGCCCATCGCACGTGGCAATATCGCTCGGGGAGGGGGCAGGGCATCCCTTTCTTTAGTCTAAGGATTTTTTGCTGCTCTTTGCTGCCCTGGAGAACCCCTTTGGCACAACACACTGACCTCTGTCTCTCACAGAGGGATCAGGCAGAGGCAGCACACAATCAGAGTCAATACTAATTAGCAAAATGAAAACATTTCATTAGATCAATGCTTCCTTGAATTTTTAAAGCAACAAACTTCTATACAGCCACGATTTTTTATCTAACTTTCTACGGAAATACCTGTTGAAAGAACTGTTTTAGCTGTCTCCACCAACCAGCTAAAGACTTTATAACTTGTTCATGTGTTTTATGGACACCCTTAAGGATTAAAACTTGTATTTTCAAAAGCACTCATTCATTTTGAATGCCTAGACTATTCTGGACATTTTCTGCACATGCACAAACACCTTTAACTATCCCCTGTCTCAAGCTTTTGTGTTGCTTTTGTTAAGATTCTTGTTCAGTTTAAAATTATAGAGGAAATATAGCCACTTCTGCAAATGATGTTTATCCAAACACTCATTCTTTGTAGTCAATGTGAAGTGTCTCTGAATAGGAAAGAAAGCAAGTAAAACTCTTGTGAGGTACAACAAACTCCTTCATACACTTCAGGCTTAAGCAGCAGGACCCTTTGTCACCCACTGCTGAAATATGTGTGTTTATGGGAGGTTTTCCGTAGCCATAGACAAGCAGATGTGACAGCTTGTTTTCACGGGGGGCTGTGTCCCTTCTTCCCTCACCGCCTGCAGTGCTCTCATCAGTAATAACTGGGACCGGTTCAAACACTCCCTAAAGCAGCATTTTTTTGTCAGCCACAGGTGAACACTGATGTGTCAGACTCCTGAAGCTGGGTAGTAATGTGTCAGTCTGGGAAACAGTCAGGGCTGGATCAGGCATAAAGCAATTGGAGCCCCTAAAGACGTGCATTTTGTGTTCACCTCGAACACACTATGGTGATCAAGGGTAGATTAACCAGAGTTAGCACAGATCCAACTCTCTGCCTTGCCTGACCGCCCCCATTCACCCCATCTGCTTCCACATGGATCCCACGAGACTGGTGTGAGGCAAAGGAGATGCCCCAGGGCCTCTCCTTGAGGAACACGGCTGTTGCCTGCCAGCAAGCCAGGCAACTGGAATGAGGCTGCCTACAGCTTTGCGTCCAGGCAGAGCCAGATTTCAGTAGGTTTTGGCCTCCAGACAAGACCTGAGAAGAACCATTTCATGTCCTGAGCACCCTTTTGTCTGTCTGTCGACATTGTACCTCTTCTCTTCTTTGGCTGCACCCCAGAGGATGGTCAGTGCATCTTACAAAAGTACAGAGAGTTTTGCACCTATTTAAGGTTAGCAGGAGCACGCTGAGGTCTCAGCCTGGTAGAAAAAGGTGGAGAGGACCCAGCAGCTACCAAGGCAAGTCAGATCCCTTCAGAAAAATTAACTGACAGTTTTGTCTTGTTCCAGATTTTCTTCCCTTTAGTGTTTACATGTTTTCCTGCTGGTCTTAATTAACACTCTTTTTGAACCGTGGATGAGGATCCTTCAAGCTTGAACATGGTTATATAATGTGGGTGTTTCAAGACTGTAACTGCAACTAAATTTATTTTTATAATACGAAATCAAAAGAGAGGTATTACAAGGGTTTAATTTTATTCTAAACCAGATCCTTTAAACACTGTTACTGTAACACATAATGTATTATCAGAAAAGTCCTGCCTTTCCAGTCCTTAGAAATTGTCTACTATAATGAGAATTTAAATTATCCTAAAATAAATCCTGATTTGCTAGTCAAACACTGCCTCCTCACAAACTGCACTATGATCAATGAGGCAGTTTTAGAGCAACTTAAAAGAAATTGAACACTGATATCAGTGTAACATTAAATTGCTCTCCTAAACGGAGAAATCCACATCAATAGATATGCAAATGCATGCAGAACCTGATCTGTCTACCAGCTCCCAGCCAGCCAGGTCTGGGGATGTAACTGGGTCAGAGAGAACAGGAGTCTTCCATGTACTCTTGTAGCAAAGTCTTTCACTGGCATCTTGCTCTACAGAACACAGAAGTTCCCTGGCAAGAACCTTGAAGAGAAAAAAAGACCTGGAAATTATTCTCTTTTAAAATAAACAAACAAATAAATAGTTGAACGTATGACCCATAAATGCCAGAAACTTAATGGCTCCACTAATGGCACCACTAGATACTGTCCTAACAGTACAAGATTAAATAATTCTGCTTTCACATTCCCTTGAAGTCATCCGTGAACTAAATTAGAACCAAAGATACATTGTAGCTGTTCATCAAGACAAATAAACAGATTTCAGGTTCTCCAGGAAACTTTAATTTCATCAGATCACTGTTTTGACTGCTGAATTTACTCCTAATCAGATTTTTTTCTGTAACTTCTTATCCTTTTGTGGAAGAAAATATCATACAAAGAAGATCCATTTTTCCAAGAAATGGTTTAATAAAATAAAATTTATTGTCAACTGATTTAGTGAAAAAAGCTTTTTCCTACACACTTAGGAGTTCCTCAAAATACAGCTCCACTCTCTTACACTCTCTCTTTTTCTTCCTCTATTTCTCCACATTTCTAAATTGTTAGAATTTTGAGATGAGCTAGGAGTAAGCTACAGCAATTAGAAGGGACTATTTAGTTTACAGAATATTATTTAATTATAATTTTCTTATTATCTAAAGCTATTTTGGGGATATAACAGTTTTTTAAAAGAGTAATTCTATAAAGAATGTCCTCAGTTTTCAGTTCTACTGAGTATTACAGTCAGTTTAGAAAAAGGTAGGCTTGCACCTCAGTACCCACATGTCCTCTATCTCCACTCTGGTTCCACAGCATCTGTAAAGACTCATTGAGGAGAATATGCAGGAGTCTCGAGTCAGAAGAATAGATCCTTTTTCAACATCCCTGGTGCTCAGCATTTTTCCTTCCACAAATGCTACACCTACTGTTATCCTGGGAACTATTGCCACTGTCTGCTTTGTGGACACTTGCCAAAGTCTGACCACAGGCTGGAAAAGTCACAAGCGCTTTCAGTTGATGGATCAATGGTGGAATGTGATAATCTCTTTATAGGAAAAAGCTACAGCCTCCTGTCAATATCAGTGGGATTCTCTGCATTTGTACCTCTCTACCCAAAGTTCTTGACCACAGCTTCTTTTTTTTTCAAGTCCCAGTAAATGTTAACTCTCCCCTTTATCCAATCTACTGTCAAATCTAGAAAAACCTGACAAGATATAAGTATAAAATATTTACCCTTACATCAACAGGAAGAAAAGGACCAGACTTCTTGTTTTCCCCTTAATAGGAATTATCAGAGAGATCTTGGTACAGAAAGAATGTTTCTTTAGCAGTATTTTCCACAACAAACACAGATTCTTTTCTCCTCTTTTCAAAAAAACAATAAAGAAATTGGACTCAATCCAATCCCCTCAGTCAAGCCTCAATTGCTGCATCACGCTACCAGTTCCCACTAGTGACAATGATGGAGTGACACCTGTTACAAGATGATTTTCTGCTATTCTGACACTTTCAATTCTACTTTAATTGCCTTTCGGCTCTTTAATCAGCATAAGAATCTGTACTGCAAGGACATTTCATGTCTAGGCAATTACACTAAAGGGAAACAAATATGTCCATGCTACTGTCCGAGTTTTAATTTCTCTTTTTAATAACTGTTTTTACTTTTTACTTATAGTTGATTTATATTCATGCCTTATGATAGATTCTCAAAGTGGTATGCAACCTGACTGAGTTTAGGTCATTTGCTTCAGAAGTTCGATAGGCACAAACACATATCACATTTTATTTGGCTCGACTGTTATAATTCATTTACAGGAACATAAGTCATAGTATCTTAGATAAAACAACCAATTATTCTAGTCCCATCTAGATCAAGTGTATCTATGCAAACATAAAAAGACATGTAATTCCTAAAATATGATAATTTGCCTGAACCTGTATCTCTCTTCCATCCCTTCCTCTTACATTCTCACCAACATGGCTGCATATCTTTAGCACAAATTGGTTTTGCCCTGTATAACTTAGAATGATATGATGAAACTGAACCCCTCATCCACTTAATTTGAGTAAAAAGAACAAAGGGTATGTCTGTTCTAGCTGATAAGCATAGATGAAAGCCAGTCTTGAGGCCACATCTCATTCTGGTTCAGAGAGTCCCCACTGAGCCCAGGCAGAAACCACGGCTGAGCTCCAGAGACCAGCAGTGCCTGAGGTTTATATCCTCCAAAATCCACGTTCACATCTGCCACGTGGACTGGGCCAAGGGAGCTACATGCTTGTGTTCACTCTCCCTTGTTACAGTGGGGACAGCCTGGATCCAAGCTTCAGAGAATGAAATAGTTTGGAGTGAGAAAGAGTGCACATTAAAAATTATTTTGGCCAACTCACTAATAAACTTAAGGCTTCATCTCAAGTGTAGACATACCAGATGGGAGTTGCTTTAGACCCCATCTTATCCTAAGGAAAAACAGCTACAACAGCTCATACATAAGAGGTGTCCAACAGTAGTAAGCCCATGGGATCCCTTCTACAGGATCTGGAGGACAGACATGAAGGCATCTAAGAAAGTAATGGAAACAAATGCACCATGTTTGCATTTAAACAGGATCTCATCTTGCTCATTCAATCCTCAATATCCTGAAACAACTTTATCTTTACTCACTTCACTTCAAGAGATCTTATGAAAAGAAGGGGTAGCACACAGTTTATGGGACTCATAGGTGGTGCATAGAATCATCCCTAGCAAGCCTATTTTATCACATGAAGGAACTGCACACTGAAAGGCTTACCAACACAAACACCCCTGTTAATTAAAATCCCAGGTGTACACAACCTTACCAGTGCACTGAGCAATATCTCTCTTTGTATCTGTGTACCTTCAACCAAAATCTGCAGTGTTTGGTCAGTTTTGATCAAACAGGTGACCGGAGCATATCTCGTATCTCACATCGGAAATTCAGCCAGACTAAAACTGAAGCTGACGATGCCCACGTGCAATTTGCGTGTCTGGAGAGCACCATCAGATTAGGAGCTCAGGAGGTAGCTACATGTTCAACTTACCTTTAGACATGGTTTGCTCAATAACCCCCAGCAGTTCACAGCCCTTACTAAGCTGAGCCTGAGCACAGCAGAGCCTGAGCACAGCAGCAAGCATCACACACCAGCTCACGGACAGTCAGGGAGCATCGGGAATGTTACAGAAGAAGACTACAGGTAGCACTGGGAATAATATAACATCTCCAAAACACCAGCCTAGGACTCTCTTCTCCAGAAAGAAATACCCATTTTGTTTTTATCCTATTCTGGATAAAATGGGGTTATTTTATTTCGTTAGCTTAGCAAATTATGGATTGACAAATGAACAAACACACACAAGTCCACATTGTCAATTAACTCCAGATACATCTTAATTGTCTGTTTCCTGCTCTAATCACTTTATCATATGTTCTTCCCCTGGCCAGGGATGATGCAATTATATCACAATTTAACAAAAGACCAAGCTGCAATGCATGTGCCAAAGGAGCAGAATCAAGGCTGAAAAAGCCATCTTAACGTTCATGTTGTCTGCCTGTGTCCTCCACCTTGCAAGGTTCTTTTGTTACAGCAAACTTTCTTAAGTAGCATATTCTGTAGCAATAAAGGAGAGGACTTCAGCATTTCTGAAAAGAAATAACAAATAAATAAAGGTAGCTACATAATCTAACAATGATAAAATGTTACATGCCCAGGAAATCGTCTCAAGAAGTGCAAAAAACCTGTTAGGGCAGCAGGTCAGACTGATGCACATATTAAACTTGCAAAACAGCAGAAGAAAGGAGAAGCATTTTGCTTCTTTGAATATGGAAAGCAATTTAGAGGGTCCAGTCATTTGAAGAGGCAGTCGTAGTGTTCTCAAGTTTAACTTTCAGTATAAACAGCAAAGTATGTGGTAGCGGTCCACTGAGATGGGTGCTAATGCCAACATCTGGCCCCCTGTGTAAATACAGGAAACTCATCTTTTTCAGGGACTAGCTCCTTCAGTAAAAGTTAATGAAGCTGTGCAAAGGTAAGTGAGGGGAAAATCTGACCCAGATATTGTGTGTTGATGCTAGTTCTTTCAAAATAAAGCTGAGTACTGAAACCCTGCCATTTTGCATGAAACAGTTAACACATAGCAGAATCTGACTACTGCCTTTTAAACGAAATTTTCCTTCCATATTTTTGGAGTTACCCTGAAAAGAGTGCCTGCCACAAGTATGTGTATAGCACATACATTTGCTTGTGCCTATTTTTAGTAGAACCGAATCATGCTGAATGCCTTCAATATAGCATACGGTTTTCTAATTCCGGGCTGGAAAGCCCTCGTTCTGTGACGGTTTCTAAATAATGATATCCCTGTGTTCCACATCATCTTAGAAACTTCCTCATACATTTCAGCAGCCCTCCATATTTAATCTCACTGATTTATGCTCATGCCATGGTCTAATGACCCACATGTCTCTGATGGGTAAGCCGCTAACGCCAGTGACACATTAACCTATTAACCTCTCTTTAAAAATAACCATCATATTCATACAAATAGAATGAAAACTCAGGCAGCAGCAGCAAAACAGTAGCACTGTGGTATCACACAGTAACACAGTGTATATCTGAACTGGGTAAAATGAAGAAAAGAGGAGCATTTCGAGAATGTGTAGCAGATTTATTATATTGCAAGACCATTTTGCCACAGTTTGCTGGTCTGTGAATTTGATAGCCTGCTTTAGCAGCATTATCCGTATTGTAAAATGTAATTGGGAGGAAGATCACTCTTCCGTTCACTCATTTCTTGAAATCTGTTGTACAGTTTGGGGACCTTACCCTGGAAGGTACCGAGAGTTCCTTCCAACGTGTAAATTGCCTCCCAGTCCCGCTGAAGACAATGGGAGCAGGGGGCTCTGCGCACAGGGCGAGAAACCTTCATCACCTTGGAGAAGGCACTTTGCACAGCTCTCGCTGGCGATTCGTGCAGTGGAATAAACCTATCATTTTAAAACGCAGGAGGAGGCATGCACAGCCATTTTTCAGAGAAAAAAAAATCCCTTTTCTAAACAGTAGTTTTGGAAGACAAACAAATCTTTCTAAAAACCTGTAGACTTTATATTGTATGTATTTACTTTGTTCTACTTTAAAACCACCATATCCCTCAAGATCTAAGAAAACGTGCTGCTGTCATGCCTAACCAATCCATCCACATTGTAACCTTACAATACCAGTGTATAATTATGTATATTATGTATAAGTCATGCAACCAAAGCAGGAAAAAACCTTAAAAAAGCTTATTCTGTGCACATCACGAAGTATTTTGCTGCCTACACCTCACCCAGAGTGAATCTATACAACAGCCGGGAGAAGGACAGGCGGAGAGTCTACCCCGGGTCTGGGCTGCTCACAGCAAGAGTGAGACCCAAGAAACAGCCCGTGTGAGCCGTCAGGGGCTGCGCTCACGGCTGCCGCCCGGCTCGCACCCCCTGCTTGCGGCAGGACGGGCACGGGGCAGCGGGGGGGGCGGGATGCGGGCAGCCCCGGGGCGGCCGGCGCGCACCTGCCGGCACCGCGGCGGGGGGCAGCGGGGAATAACAAAAGGCGAGCGGCGGCGGCAAAGCCCTTCCCTTTCAGCTGGGAGACCTTGGAGAGGGGGCTCCCCGCGCCCCGGAGAGGGGCATCTCCCCGCCGGCCGGGGAGCCGGCTCGCCGCACCCGGGGCCGGGGCGGGCGCCGCTCCTTTGTTTTCCGCCGCCCGCAGCGCCGCGCCGGGCCGGGCCGGGCGGAGCAGGGGGGCCGCGCTCAGCTCTCCCTCCACGTGCACGCGTGGGCTGCCCGCAGGGGTGGGGGCGGGGCGGGA